>JAZHYW010009450.1:0-108433 GCA_037355805.1 Ixodes ricinus
CCGGTACTTCGGTCTTACTTTCAGAGCGTACGAGGGTGGGAAGCCCGTGCTCTTCGTGGGTGATCCGGAATTGGTGAAGCTCGTACTCGTCAAGGACTTCCCTTCCTTGCCCAATAGGAGGGTGGAGTAGGATATTCGGAGTTTAAATTCTGCATGTTGAGTGCGCTCACTCGACAGCTTGTGCTGTGCTCACCAACACACATATGGAACACGCGGAACGGTGCTATTATCTCCAGGCCGTATATATTTTCCGGTGTTTATTTATGAGGGAAAAAATAGTCAGCGTGCAGACGAGATGGCGCAAGCTGAACATGATAGTAAACCTGAGACTGGGGTAGGAAAGCGGAAAACACGAAGGAAGACAGAAAAAGAACAGGTTACGTTGATCGGCGTTATTTATTTTTAAGATATCGCTTTATTTCGGTGATCTGCTTCCGACGGACGCTAAAAACAATTATCATCGATCAAATAAGAACAAATAATTAACTAGGAATCATAGTCTAAGAGAGGGGGGAGGTTCGACAAACAATTCAATACATTTTTAGCACATTACAGTCTGTGCCCACATAAGCCAATAAGGCTTGTGAGTGGGACACGGCATACTCAGGCAAATACACACTCATGTTAAGAATGAAATTTGTACCTTTTGCACTGCCTAGTAGTTTCATTGTAATAGTAGACATGTTAAACTTTGTTTAAAAAGTTCCAAGTAAAATGATTATTTTTTGTTGTAAATATTAAGGGTTGTTTTAACGTTTATTTACAATCTGAGGTGGAGCAAATTCTAAATAAATTACCATAAAAATCTTTACAATAATAGACACGGTCCGACTGGTGGTCAACTTTGTAAATTCTGAATTTCTTTATAATTGGTTACACTTTTTTCTCCTCATTGATCCTTTCTAGTCAGTTTTTTTTAAATTATTTTGTGCGGGTTTTTGCGACATCTTCAGGCAATTCGTTAAAAAGCTTAGGCACGTAGTATTATCTTGTTACCCCTCCATATTTTGTTTTTATGAATGGTTCTTTATATAGTTCTGCTTCGACGTAACGTTTTACCTTAACTCTTTCTGCTTTATTTTTATCGTTTTCTCAAAAACGGCTTCTCCCGCCGAATTTAGCGGGGAAACTGAATGGTGCATAGGTCACGTGACGTCAATTTTGGGCGCCAAATTTAGCAGAGAAACTAAATTGGGGCATAAGTCACGTGACGTCAATTTTCTCGCGAAATTTAGCGGGAAACGTTTCGTTGGGGTGTTTTCGTACATCGTTTCTTCCGTGCCGCAACGCTCTCCGCATCTCCACAACACGCTAGGATATTCGGAACTCTGCAGTCAAGGCCAGCGGCGCGCCCGCGCACCTGGCGGCGTCTTCGTCTGCGAAGAGTGTAGCGGAGTAGGAGAACGATCTGCAAAAACTCCCTGCTTACGCTCACGCCGTCGAAAAACCAGGAACGGGCCATTAACAGCTGCCGCCGCTAAACATTTTGTTATCATGTCATACTTCAACTAATCATAATGCTAAGACGGACGACATTTATTGGTGGTTTTCGATTAAAGCCGGAAAGCCTACCGCCTGCGTGGCTTTGACGTCACGCAGCTGCGGTGGCTAAACATAATAGGGAGTTTTCGTAGATGGTTTTCGCCGTCCCGCAACGCTCCCCGTAACCCGCTACGATACCCGGAACTCTACAGTCAAGGCCATCGGCGCGCAGGCGCGGTAGCGGCTTCTTCGCTGCGGAGGGCTTAGCGGAGGGGGAAACCGCGGTCTGCGAAACTCCCCAACAGCGCAGATCGACAAAGACTGGAAGGAAGGAACAACCAAGACGGACAGGCGTTGACTCGCAACTAAAGGTTTTATTACAGAAAACATCAAGAGTAAACACATAAGGCAGCAATCACACATGCACCAACCTTCTGCGCTCATCACATTGGGCACCGGTCATCACGTGCCGCGTGCTCCCCCCCCCCCTCCCTTTCTTCTTTGTCGAAGTCAAAACCATCTTTTTCAGCAGATAGCGTCACCGACGGCTCGCTGATGCACTGCACCACGCTTTCCGCTATCTGGAAGGCCTCTATCACTTCCCCTCGTCATCTTGTCTTTGTTGCGCCTACCTACAAGCGTGGTCTCCTCGAAGGACGGCTTCACAAACAGCTCTCAGTGCACCGCCAAATGCCCTCCGACCGTGGCTCTCAGCGAATAGTTGTGCTCCCTGAGCATATCATTTAAGCACCTCCCCGTCTGTTCGATATACACTTTACCGTACGAGAGGGGGACCTTGAACACAGCTCACAAACGGCTTTGCGTCTTTTTTTGTGCACTTGCTCTTTGAGTGCCCTTCTGCCTTGGCCCTTACCCTCGAACATATCTGGTTCAACTTCTGAGGGGCGGAAACACCACAGGGACGTTGTTCCAACTTCCTACTTTCTTTAAATTGTGGAAGACCTTGTGCAGGTATGGGATGACGACAGTCTTCCGCCTGTCCACCACTTTCTTAGGGGGAGAGGGTTCCTTTTACCTTTTTAACGAGGGTGCCCGCAACATCATACAGCAAAGCACGCGGAAACGCAGCGTCTCTCAGCCTATCGCGCTGCGCATGGAAAGCTCTCATGCACCGTGTGGACGCAGCACCTATTTAGGGCCGCGTTCAAGCACGAAATTGCAATGCCCTTTTGATAACCTTCGCGTGGGATGACCTATGGTCATAAGATGGCCTTTTTGACCGAGGGCTGTAGGCCCAGTAGATATGACTGCCGCCGAAGCGAAGGGAAAGTTCCAAAAACTGCAGGACCCCGTCGGACCTCAGACCATGAACCAGCGGTGGCGCTGCTGTCGGCACTGCGCATGCGCGGTAGCTTCACTGGACGTCACGCTCAGTCGCCACACGGGGTGTGGGCGAACGTAGACTTCGTTTGTAAACAACTTCCATACGCCTCAGCTCATCGTCTGCCACAAACAAAAAACAGTTTTGACGGTGTGAAAGGAAACCTGGTGAACGATCTTGCACTGCGGCGCACTCCCTCCTACCGTCTCGCAGAAACACCTTGCACAAATTAACGCAACGTGACTAGAGTCCACACGAAATGGTCACGTTACATCAAGTTCTTCGCTAAATATGGCGGAGAAATTGACCCGACGTTTCTTTCCTGACACTCCTTCGTGATGGTTCTTCGTGGCGGTTCTTCCTCGTAGAACAGACCCTTTTCAAAAAAAAAAAAAAAGCATTGAGCAACATTGGTTTTGCCACTTCTTGGGCCCGAACCGTGTGATTGGGTCCGAGCCCTCGCCCACCGCTGACGCAGTATACTCTGAGTGCAATACGTACAATGCGCGTGCCCAAATAATGGTGGACTCGTATATTTATGCACGGCGGCTACTACTATACACGTTTGCAAGTCCGGCTTCAGTCCGCTGCCATCTTGCGTGGCTGGGGTGCGCTTGGACGAAGTCATAATCCGATTACGAAGGCTTGCTAAGTGGTCGTAATCGGATTATGGCCGCGCCCAAGAGCGCACCCCACTGAGGAAGATAGCCGGCGCCCTGAGACCGGACTCGCAAACGTGTACAGATGGCGAGCCGTTTTTGAAAATGGGTCCACTGGGTAAACACATCTCACATGATAAAAATTCGGTGCGCAGATCATAAGTTTCGGCGATTCGCTCTTGGACAACATGATGAGCATCCTCCCTGTTGAGAAGTGGCGGCGGATCCGACCGGCAGCCAGCCCAGCGTTTTCTACGGGAAAGCTACGCAAGGTTTGTGCTCTTCCTAGATTCCCAAGAAGGGTTGTTACTTTCGGTATTGTCCGACATGCTACGATGTCACATTTAACTACGAGCTCGCTGACGTTGAGCTCTACTGTTTTTTTTTTTTTTGTGTGCCTTACATACTGTTTTAAAAGCGACACTAACGCGGTGTGCGCGTGAGTTCTATACGGCCAGTGGAACACAATAGAGTGGTCTAATACGTCATGATAAAAAGGTTAATTAGGTAAAATAATTTCTTTGTTAGTGACGATAAATATATGGTTTCATTTAGAAACCTGCTGAGCGTTATCGAAAGCCACTAAATCACTAGATTTTAGAAAAACTCTGAGCGCGTGGAGAGCGCGGTGATGCGCTAAGCCATAGCCTTCTCTATACTGACAAAAGGGAGTTTTAGAATAGCGTACGCTAAAGCTTTATTGCGTACGCAAAGAATAGCGTCGTCGCCACTACGCATGCGCCGAACGCTAACCACGTTTTGCGCTTTGCGTGCGCTATTGTAGCGTACGTTATTTTTCGAAAATTGCGTGCGTACTCAAAGAGTCTTTGCGCTCCTCCGAGGTCGATTCATAATGAGAAGTTGGCTAAAGCCAAGACGAGCAGAGTTAACAAATGGCGGCTCCCAGGACCACGCCTGCGGCCGCTTTGGCAGCGTTGTGATAGCGACGTCGGCGGCATCCTCGCGACTGCAATTTTCAATACGGGACAACATTTCGCTCGGTTTGGAAAACCCAGCAAGCTGGGCAACGATCACCGGGAACTTGATACTTGGGACGCGCGAACATTTCTCGGCTGAGGTATACGGTGTGCGAAGGTCAGACGCGAGACTTCTCTTGCCGAGGCAACGCAGGCAGACACGACCGGTCGACCGCTCGCGTCGCATTCTCATGAGTAAACAAATCTATAATGTTACTCCGGACCAAAAAACTTGTTTTTTTTCTCAAGTTACAGCATTTCGTGTGTAAAACAAAAATGGTGATTTTATATTGGTGGCGTTGCGTGAGCGCGAAATTGCTTGGGCCTTTGCGTCGCGGCGGAGAAACGGTATTCTAAAACTCTCTCGCGTATAGCACGCGTTACACTCAAGCTCTACATGTAACGCTAGCGTGCTCTAAAATTGCGTACGTTATTCTCAAACACCCTAAAGCCTGGCAGATGGTCACTGACGCGTTAGTACAGCTTTCACGGCTGGTTTTTAGAGAAAAAAGTGTAAAACTCTATATTGAGCATTCTGGATATTGCGAATTTGATATCAGATGTATTTCGTGCACACTTCCACAGTGCAGAAAACATTTGTTACAGATGAATTCCTTAATAGCTGACTGTGCCCGAACAACAGCGGAACACTTGAAAGAAACAGCCGAAGAGGAGGGAGAACTGGACGTGAAGCAGTAAGTAAAATTCTTTTTTTCGCTGACCCTCGTATTTTTTTTTAACATCTAGACACGTGTATTTAATGTATTCTTAGATTTTTTTAGAAAGCATTATCCAGTTGTTCCTTACTTGAGTGCCGGGTATGGCATGCTTACGTTGCTCAAGCTGGCGCGCACAGTCAACTGTCTCTTAGTTAAAAGTAGACTGCTCCGCCGTCACGTTGAGGGCCCGGCCACCTGACACGAGGGATTTGCGTCAGGGGATTCTGAAACTGGGGCTTTTGAGAGCGGGGCAAAAAGGAGACGGGGCGTCTGTCGTGGGAGCATTTGACACGGGGCCTTTGACATCGGATGCTTTCTGTGCACCCCCATCCACACGCCCACCCCCCCCCATCCACACACGATCTGGCCCACATAGTAGAGCCCACAATCAAGCTGAATGTTCTATACAACTTCGTTGACGCAAAAAATTAAAGAACTGCGGCCCGTTTGCTCGAAGCGCTTACCGCGGCTAAAGTTAGCCGCAGTACCTAGGAGAAGGATTTTGAAATCACGTGACTGGCTTGGTATAGGATGCGGGAAACATGGCGGTGCCCCTGTGAGTGACCGCCGCTCGCTTTGGAACTAATATGTCGTTGTAGCTGCAATATCGGGCGCGTTAGTCAGCAACGAATGGTGCAGGAGGCTTTCGCTTTGCCTTACCTCACTTGAATCGCAAAGCATGATCAATGACTTTGCCGCATTTTAATGCGAATATTAATGCGAATAGCATTCTTTGGCTACTTCACGCACTTTTCGTCTATGTATCTATCTGGCTATCTAACCTCTTACGCCGCGGGTCGATAAACAAATAAAAAAGACCGGCGCCGGCTGGGATTCGAACCGTTGACCCTTTGATCAGCAGGCAGACGCGCTAACCACAGAGCTATGAAGGCAGTCATTCAACGCACTCTAAACGGTTGTTTATATCTTTACCATAGGACGCGCTTACAGCGCTGTCACAGCTGCTGTGCGCGCGCGTTCCATGCACGAGGGCTCATTCCGCTCTCGTGAGGCTGAGCACGGCCGCTAGCTCACCCTCTCCCGCGCTCGGGAGAGGGTGATGTAGCGGCCGTGCTCAGCCTCACGAGAGCGGAATGAGCCCTCGTGCATGGAACGCGCGCGCACCGGTAGCTGTGACAGCGCTGTAAAGCGCGTCCTATGGTAAAGATATAAACAACCGTTTAGAGTACCGTTGGTTGAGACTAGCTGAGACGCCAGAAAGTCTGGTCGGTACCATTTTGAGTGTTTGTGCGTATGGCGCGTGCTTTGCTCGCCTTCCTAAGTGACACAAACGCACGTGCTGGGCTGCGGAGATCGTGCGCAGGGCTGTGAAAGTGTCAACAGATTTAGAATCGCCTCAAGAGTGGGCTGGCGTATCTAGAGTGTGCCGGCCACCTGACGAACGCGCATAACTCCGCACCGTTTGATGCTATTCGCATTAACGTAGATAATCATTCCCAAAGGATGGGTTCTGCTGATCTTTTTAGATAGTCTTTCGATTCTGGCCATTCCTAAGCGTAAATGAACGCGACTATTGTCGGCATGGCAACGTCTTTGGAAAGCGGATTGCCTTGACTCAATCGGCCGTGCGAATAAACACAGCTAGCAATGTCACGTAACGCTGCGTGTCACGCAGCGTTACGTGACATTGCTAGCTGTGTTTATTCGCACGGCCGATTGAGTCAAGGCAATCCGCTTTCCAAAGACGTTGCCATGCCGACAATAGTCGCGTTCATTTACGCTTAGGAATGGCCAGAATCGAAAGACTATCTAAAAAGATCAGCAGAACCCATCCTTTGGGAATGATTATCTACGTTAATGCGAATAGCATCAAACGGTGCGGAGTTATGCGCGTTCGTCAGGTGGCGAGCACACTCTAGATACGCCAGCCCACTCTTGAGGCGATTCTAAATTTGTTGACACTTTCACAGCCCTGCGCACTGATCTCCGCAGCCCAGCACGTGCGTTTGTGTCGCTTAGGAAGGCGAGCAAAGCACGCGCCATACGCACAAACACTCAAAATGGTACCGACCAGACTTTCTGGCGTCTCAGCTAGTCTCAACCAACGGTACTCTAAACGGTTGTTTATATCTTTACCATAGGACGCGCTTTACGGCGCTGTCACAGCACCGGTGCGCGCGCGTTCCATGCACGAGAGCTCATTCCGCTCTCGTGAGGCTGAGCACGGCCGCTACATCACCCTCTCCCGAGCGCGGGAGAGGGTGAGCTAGCGGCCAGTGCTCAGCCTCACGAGAGCGGAATGAGCCCTCGTGCATGGAATCGCGCGCGCACCGAGTAGCTGTACAGCGCTGTAAAGCGCGTCCTATGGTAAAGATATAAACAACCGTTTAGAGTGCGTTGAATGACTGCCTTCATAGCTCTGTGGTTAGCGCGTCTGCCTGCTGATCAAAGGGTCAACGGTTCGAATCCCAGCCGGCGCCGGTCTTTTTTATTTGTTTATCGACCCGCGGCGTAAGAGGATTAGATAGATAGCCAGATAGATACATAGACGAAAAGTGCGTGAAGTAGCCAAAGAATGCTATTCGCATTAACATTCGCATTAAAATGCGGCAAAGTCATTGATCATGCTTTGCGATTCAAGTGAGGTAAGGCAAAGCGAAAGCCTCCTGCACCATTCGTTGCTGACTAACGCGCCCGATATTGCAGCTACAACGACATATTAGTTCCAAAGCGAGCGGCGGTCACTCACAGGGGCACCGCCATGTTTCCCGCATCCTATACCAAGCCAGTCACGTGATTTCAAAATCCTTCTCCTAGGTGCTGCGGCTAACTTTAGCCGCGGTAAGCGCTTCGAGCAAACGGGCCCAGTTCTTTAATTTTTTGCGTCAACGAAGTTGTATACAACATTCAGCTTGATTGTGGGCTCTACTATGTGGGCCAGATCGTGTGTGGATGGGGGGGGGGGGGTGCACGAAAGCATCCGATGTCAAAGGCCCCGTGTCAAATGCTCCCACGACAGACGCCCCGTCTCCTTTTGCCCCGCTCTCAAAAGCCCCAGTTTCAGAATCCCCTGACGCAAATCCCTCGTGTCAGGTGGCCGGACCCTCAACGTGACGGCGGAGCAGTCTACTTTTAACTACAGAGACAGTTGACTGTGCGCGCCAGCTTGAGCAACGTAAGCATGCCATACCCGGCACTCAAGTAAGGAACAACTGGATAATGCTTTCTAAAAAATCTAAGAATACATTAAATACACGTGTCTAGATGTTAAAAAAAAATACGAGGGTCAGCGAAAAAAAGAATTTTACTTACTGCTTCACGTCCAGTTCTCCCTCCTCTTCGGCTGTTTCTTTCAAGTGTTCGGCTGTTGTTCGGGCACAGTCAGCTATTAAGGAATTCATCTGTAACAAATGTTTTCTGCACTGTGAAGTGTGCACGAAATACATCTGATATCAAATTCGCAATATCCAGAATGCTCAATATAGAGTTTTACACTTTTTTCCCTAAAAACCAGCCGTGAAAGCTGTACTAACGCGTCAGTGACCATCTGCCAGGCTTTAGGGTGTTTGAGAATAACGTACGCAATTTTAGAGCACGCTAGCGTTACATTTAGAGCTTGAGTTAACGCATGCTAACGCGAGAGAGTTTTAGAATACCGTTTCTCCGCCGCGACGCAAAGGCCCAAGCAATTTCGCGCTCGCCAACGCCACCAATATAAAATCACCATTTTTGTTTTACACATGAAATGCTGTAACTTGAGAAAAAAAAACAAGTTTTTTGGTCCGGAGTAACATTATAGATTTGTTTACTCATGAGAATGCGACGCGAGCGGTCGACCGGTCGTGTCTGCCTGCGTTGCCTCGGCAAGAGAAGTCTCGTGTCTGACCTTCGCACACCGTATACCTCAGCCGAGAAATGTTCGCGCGTCCCAAGTATCAAGTTCCCGGTGATCGTTGCCCACCTTGCTGGGTTTTCCAAACCGAGCGACAATGTCGTCCCGTATTGAAAATTGCAGTCGCGAGGATGCCGCCGACGTCGCTATCACAACGCTGCCAAAGCGGCCGCAGGCGTGGTCCTGGGAGCCGCCATTTTTTAACTCTGCTCGTCTTGGCTTTAGCCAACTTCTCATTATGAATCGACCTTGGAGGAGCGCAAAGACTCTTTGAGTACGCACGCACATTTCCGAAAAATAACGTACGCTACAATAGCGCACGCAAAGCGCAAAACGTGGTTAGCGTTCGGCGCATGCGTAGTGGCGACGACGCTATTCTTTGCGTACGCAATAAAGCTTTAGCGTACGCTATTCTAAAACTCCCTTTTGTCAGTATAGAGAAGGCTATGGCTTAGCGCATCACCGCGCTCTCCACGCGCTCAGAGTTTTTCTAAAATCTAGTGATTTAGTGGCTTTCGATAACGCTCAGCAGGTTTCTAAATGAAACCATATATTTATCGTCACTAACAAAGAAATTATTTTACCTAATTAACCTTTTTATCATGACGTATTAGACCACTCTATTGTGTTCCACTGGCCGTATAGAACTCACGCGCACACCGCGTTAGTGTCGCTTTTAAAACAGTATGTAAGGCACACAAAAAAAAAAAAAACAGTAGAGCTTAACGTCAGCGAGCTCGTAGTTAAATGTGACATCGTAGCATGTCGGACAATACCGAAAGTAACAACCCTTCTTGGGAATCTAGGAAGCGCACAAACCTTGCGTAGCTTTCCCGTAGAAAACGCTGGGCTGGCTGCCGGTCGGATCCGCCGCCACTTCTCAACAGGGAGGATGCTCATCATGTTGTCCAAGAGCGAATCGCCGAAACTTATGATCTGCGCACCGAATTTTTTATCATGTGAGATGTGTCTTACCCAGTGGACCCATTTTCAAAAACGGCTCGCCATCTGTACACGTTTGCGAGTCCGGTCTCAGGAGCGCCGGCTTATCTTCCTCAGTGGGGTGCGCTCTTGGGCGCGGCCATAATCCGATTACGACCACTTAGCAAGCCTTCGTAATCGGATTATGACTCGTCCAAGCGCACCCCAGCCACGCAAGATGGCAGCGGACTGAAGCCGGACTTGCAAACGTGTATAGTAGTAGCCGCCGCGCATAAATATACGAGTCCACCATTATTTGGGCACGCGCATTGTACGTATTGCACTCTCGAGCATACTGCGTCAGCGGTCGGCGAGGGCTCGGACCCAATCACACGGTTCGGGCCCAAGAAGTGGCGACAACCAATGTTGCTCAATGCTTTTTTTTTTTTTGAAAAGGGTCTGTTCTACGAGGAAGAACCGCCAAGAAGAACCCTCACGAAGGAGTGTCAGGAAAGAAACGTCGGGTCAATTTCTCCGCCATATTTAGCGGAGAACTTGATGTAACGTGACCATTTCGTGTGGACTCTAGTCACGTTGCGTTAATTTATGCAAGGTGTTTCTGCGAGACGGTAGGAGGAGTGCGCCGCAGTGCAAGATCGTTCACCAGGTTTCCTTTCACACCGTCAAAACTGTTTTTTGTTTTGTGGCAGACGATGAGCTGAGGCGTATGGAAGTTGTTTACAAACAAGTCTACGTTCGCCCACACCCCGTGTGGCGACTGAGCAGTGACGTCCAGTGAAGCTACCGCGCATGCGCAGTGCCGACAGCAGCGCCACCGCTGGTTCAGGTCTGAGGTCCGACGGGGTCCTGCAGTTTTTGGAACTTTCCCTTCGCTTCGGCGGCAGTCATATCCTACTGGGCCTACAGCCCTCGGTCAAAAAAGGCCATCTTAGACCATAGGTCATCCCACGCAGAAGGTTATCAAAAGGGGCATTTGCAATTTCGTGCTTGAACGCGGCCCTAAATAGGTGCTGCGTCCACACGGTGCATGAGAGCTTTCATGCGCAGCGCGATAGGCTGAGAGACGCTGCGTTTGCGCGTGCTTTGCTGTATGATGTTGCGGGCACCCTCGTTAAAAAGGGTAAAAGGAACCTCTCCCCCTAAGAAAGTGGTGGACAGGCGGAAGACTGTCGTCATCCCATACCTGCTACAGGTCTTCCACAATTTAAAGAAAGTAGGAAGTTGGAACAACGTCCCTGTGGTGTTTCCGCCCCTCAGAAGTTGAACCAGATATGTTCGAGGGTAAGGGCCAAGGCAGAAGGGCACTCAAAAAGCTAGTGCACAAAAAAGACGCAAAGCCGTTTGTGAGCTGTGTTCAAGGTCCCCCTCTCGTACGGTAAAGTGTATATCGAACAGACGGGGAGGTGCTTAAATGATATGCTCAGGGAGCACAACTATTCGCTGAGAGCCACGGTCGGAGGGCATTTGGCGGTGCACTGAGAGCTGTTTGTGAAGCCGTCCTTCGAGGAGACCACGCTTGTAGGTAGGCGCAACAAAGACAAGATGACGAGGAAGTGATAGAGGCCTTCCAGATAGCGGAAAGCGTGGTGCAGTGCATCAGCGAGGCCGTCGGTGACGCTATCTGTGAAAAAGATGGTTTTGACTTCGACAAAGAAGAAAGGGAGAGGGGGGGAGCACGCGGCACGTGAGATGACCGGTGCCCAATGTGATGAGGCAGAAAGGTTGGTGCATGTATAGATTGCTGCCTTATGTGTTTACTCTTGATGTTTTCTGTAATAAAACCTTTAGTTGCGAGTCAACGCCTGTCCGTCTTGGTTGTTCCTTCCTTCCAGTCTTTGTCGATCTGCGCTGTTGGGGAGTTTTCGCAGACCGCGTTTCCCCCTCCCGCTAAGCCCTCCGCAGCGAAGAAGCCGCTACCGCGCCTGCGCGCCGATGGCCTATGACTGTAGAGTTCCGGGTATCGTAGCGGGTTACGGGGAGCGTTGCGGGACGGCGAAAACCATCTACGAAAACTCCCTATTATGTTTAGCCACCGCAGCTGCGTGACGTCAAAGCCACGCAGGCGGTGAGGACTTTCCGGCTTTAATCAGAAAACCACCAATAAATGTCGTCCGTCTTAGCATTATGATTAGTTGAAGTATGACATGATAACAAAATGTTTGGCAGCGGCAGCTGTTAATGGCCCGTTCCCTGGTTTTTCGACGGCGTGAGCGTAAGCAGGGAGTTTTTGTAGATCGTTCTCCCTACTCCGCTACACTCTTCGCAGACGAAGACGCCGCTAGTGCGCGTGCGCGCCGCTGGCCTTGACTGCAGAGTTCCGAATATCCTAGCGTGTTGTGGAGATGCGGAGAGCGTTGCGGCACGGAAGAAACGATGTACGAAAACACCCCAACGAAACGTTTTCCCCGCTAAATTTCGCGAGAAAATTGACGTCACGTGACTTATGCCCCAATTTAGTTTCTCTGCTAAATTTGGCGCCAAAATTGACGTCACGTGACCTATGCACAATTCAGTTTCCCCGCTAAATTCGGCGGGAGAAACCGTTTTTGAGAAAACGATAAAAATAAAGCAGAAAGAGTTAAGGTAAAACGTTACGTCGAAGCAGAACATATAAAGAACCATTCATAAAAACAAAATATGGAGGGGTAACAAGATAATACTACGTGCCTAAGCTTTTTAACGAATTGCCTGAAGATGTCGCGAAAAACCCGCACAAAATAATTTAAAAAAAACTGACTAGAAAGGATCAATGAGGAGAAAAAAAATGTAACCAATTATAAAGAAATTCAGAATTTACAAAGCTGACCACCAGTCGGACCGTGTCTATTATTGTAAAGATTTTTATGGTAATTTATTTAGAATTTGCTCCACCTCAGATTGTAAATAAACGTTAAAACAACCCTTAATATTTACAACAAAAAATAATCATTTTACTTGGAACTTTTTAAACAAAGTTTAACATGTCTACTATTACAATGAAACTACTAGGCAGTGCAAAAGGTACAAATTTCATTCTTAACATGAGTGTGTATTTGCCTGAGTATGCCGTGTCCCACTCTCACAGCCTTATTGGCTTATGTGAGGCCAGACTGTAATGTGCTAAAAATGTATTGAATTGTTTGTCGAACCTCCCCCCTCTCTTAGACTATGATTCCTAGTTAATTATTTGTTCTTATTTGATCGATGATAATTGTTTTTAGCGTCCGTCGGAAGCAGATCACCGAAATAAAGCGATATCTTAAAAATAAATAACGCCGATCAACGTAACCTGTTCTTTTTCTGTCTTCCTTCGTGTTTTCCGCTTTCCTACCCCAGTCTCAGGTTTACTATCATGTTCAGCTTGCGCCATCTCGTCTGCACGCTGACTATTTTTTCCCTCATAAATAAACACCGGAAAATATATACGGCCTGGAGATAATAGCACCGTTCGCGTGTTCCATATGTGTTTTGGTGAGCACTAGCACAAGCTGTCGAGTGAGCGCACTCAACATGCAGAATTTAAACTCCGAATATCCTACTCACCCTCCTATTGGGCAAGGAAGGAAGTCCTTGACGAGTACGAGCTTCACCAATTCCGGATCACCCACGAAGAGCACGGGCTTCCCACCCTCGTACGCTCTGAAAGTAAGACCGAAGTACCGGGTATCTTAGAAAAAAATCAGCAGAACCCATCCTTTGGGAATGATTATCTACGTTAATGCGAATAGCATCAAACGGTGCGGAGTTATGCGCGTTCGTCAGGTGGCCGGCACACTCTAGATACGCCAGCCCACTCTTGAGGCGATTCTAAATTTGTTGACACTTTCACAGCCCTGCGCACGATCTCCGCAGCCCAGCACGTGCGTTTGTGTCACTTAGGAAGGCGAGCAAAGCACGCGCCATACGCACAAACACTCAAAATGGTACCGACCAGACCTTCTGGCGTCTCAGCTATACTTCGTTTCAGCTTGGGTCCAGACGCAGCCGATGCTACAAGCGCGAGCTCCGGGCTTCCAGAGTCCCTGCCAAGCACGCGCGCTCGTGGAATGCAAGCACTGTTCAGGGCCACACGCTCGTGCTTGTAGCATCGGCTGCGTCTGGACCCAAGCTGAAACGAAGTATGGTCTCAACCAACGGTACTCTAAACGGTTGTTTATATCTTTACCATAGGACGCGCTTTACAGCGCTGTCACAGCTACCGGTGCGCGCGCGTTCCATGCGCGAGGGCTCATTCCGCTCTCGTGAGGCTGAGCACGGCCGCTACATCACCCTCTCCCGAGCGCGGGAGAGGGTGAGCTAGCGGCCGTGCTCAGCCTCACGAGAGCGGAATGAGCCCTCGTGCATGGAACGCGCGCGATGATAAAGATATAAACAAGTGTTTAGAGTGCGTTGAATGACTGCCTTCATAGCTCTGTGGTTAGCGCGTCTGCCTGCTGATCAAAGGGTCAACGGTTCGAATCCCAGCCGGCGCCGGTCTTTTTATTTATTTATCGACCCGCGGCGTAAGAGGTTAGATAGCCAGATAGATAGATAGATAGATAGATAGATACATAGACGAAAAGTGCGTGAAGTATCCAAAGAATGCTATTCGCATTAAAATGCTATTCGCATTAAAAAAAGAGGGGAACCCTGTTTTTCGGTTTGTGTAGATAAACGTATCCACCTTTTCTGCGTGGGCGCCGCCATCTTTAATTCTGGAACTTCCGGTATGCGTGAAAACATCGCTTTCTTCTCGCCTCGACAGTAGAACATGTTAACATTTTATTTGCAACCATCAGTCATTCTTGTTATGACCCTTCTATACTTTTTTACTTATTCAGGGCTGTAATCTCTTGCTTTTTTTTCGGAACGCATACCGGATATGGAGACAACGTGGCTGGGTGCGAGGCTAAACGAAAAAGGTGTATATGCATCGCAGAAAGCTCGAACTCCGTGTGGATGTGACGCTGGCGGTTGTGATAGAACGCGAAAGTTTGATAGTATGACGTTGCCAGGATCAAAAGATAGAATAGAAAGACAAAAATTTTCTATGAGCCGATGCACCTAAGCGCATACTTCGCTTCATTCCAGACGCAGCCGATGCTACAAGCGCGAGCATCGCGACCGTGTGACCCTGAACAGTGCTTGCACTACACGAGCGCGCGTGCATGGCAGGGACGCTGAAAACCTGGAGCTCGCTCTTGTAGGTTCTGCCATAGCCTCCTCTATACTCACAAAGCCTGGCACTTCGACGACGGAGCCACGGAGTGCCCGGTCGCAAATTTGGAGGCGAGGATCTGGTAACATAGAGCATCAAAGAGCCATTTCTCGGGGAACCTGGACGTCAGCGCACAGCTTTTGCAGCGGCGAGGACTCGAAACACACTTGTTCGCTTGGGAGAAGTGTGTTTCGGCGTTTCGCCGCAGCGGGCGCAGTCACGTGGCTCTCCTCTCATCCGTTGTCTGCCGCTCCACCTTTTCCATTTCGGCGGCCGCTTCTCGTGGCTTCTGCGTGCTACCACTGATCTCTACTATAGGGAACTACATAACACTTCGAGCGCGCGGGACTGAAGTCACCGGAAGTAAGCTGCTTGTTCCGGAAGTGAGCGCTTGGCAGGCTTTGTAACTTTTCCGAGTGCTGGTTCGAAAAGCGTCGAGGGCGCTGGATTTTCGTTTGTCACCTCAAGAGAGCCTGCTTGTTGCGCTGTAAGAGCGCATGCAGACCCGAGAAGTATCATGGGAAGCCATTCATTGTAAACATTTTGAGGCACATGTCCCAAGTTTAAATGCCTAATTTTCGGGATTTAATTTGGAGCATGATTATTAAAACCCACTGAAAGAGACCGGAAAGCACGGACCAAAACATCGACTGAATGCACTAGGAAGCCCAGCAGACGCCCGACTTCCGGGACAAGCATCAAACTTCCAGTGGCTTCACTTGCGCTTTGCTTGGAGAGCGGCTATGCGCCATCCAGTCCCTATATAACAGAGATAAGTGCATGCTACGTTCACACTTACAGTGAAACCGACTGTAGTATTGTGGAAATAAGAACTTATATTGTGGACACATGTTGCATCTATACTAGAGCACTGCACGGGCCCGGGCCAGCCCGAAAGCCCGAGCCCGGCCCGCCCGCGGGCCGGGCTCGGGCCGGGTAGCACGCATTTTCTCGGGCCCGGGCCGGGCTCGGGCTTGAACAAAATTTTTTCCGGGCCGTGTCGGCCCGGCCGGCCGGGCCGTGGCTGGGCAGTCGTGTGCCACAAATTTTAAATTGTTGATAACAAAAAAGGTGCTCATTGATCTTCTCGGTTCAATGAAAACAAACAAGCGAAATGCAAAATCACTAAGGCGCTGTTAAAAAAAAAAAAAGACGTCTTGCACTTGGAAAGCTTTCACGTGGATAAAAGGAAACGTATGGATTCCTCCACCATAGTGGGAAAGTGCGGTCAAGAAAACGAGGGCACTCCAGTCGCAGGGTACATACAACATGAGTGTCTTTTTCCTCTGCGTTTCAAACTGAACACAATAAAAAAAAACGTGAGCTTGATTTTGCTTTTTGTGCAGGGAGCCTTACTATGCCACCAAAGATAAGCTAACTAGATATTTTTATGCTTATACAGCCTTTTGAATATGCACTAGCGTGATTCTGATTGTTTCTTCACAAAAACATGTAGAGAGGAAAGTTCTCTGAAACGAATCGAACAACGAAAAGCCCAACATCTCTTCAAGAAATGCATAAATAAAGAATACGACACTTTTTTTCTTTAAATCACTTATAAACTGCATATTTCGCCCATATTCTCGAAAATACACCAAGTCGGGATATTTATTGTGTCAAAAAATCTCGATCCAAGTTTAAAAGAAATTTAAATCAAATATGCTCGCTTTATGCTTAGACAGTTTTTAGGTTAAAGCCTGCAAACTTTTTTGGGCTCATGAATATAAACTGTCGGGCTCGGGCTGGACTCAGGCTTATATTTAAAAAAAATTTTGTCGGGCTCGGGCCGGGCTCAAACTTCTGTCTAAAAATTCTGCCGGGCCCGGGCCGGGCCCGGGCTGTGTCTCTTCCGGGCCGGGTCGGGCCGGGCCTAGAAATTAAATATTCTGTCGGGCTCGGGCCGGGCCCGGGCCGTGCCTCTGCCGGGCCGGGCCCGAGCTGAGCCTCTTCCGGGCCGGGTCGGGCCGGGCCTAGAAATTAAATATTCTGTCAGGCTCGGGCCGGGCCCGGGCCGTGCCTCTGCCGGGCCGGGCCCGGGCTGAGTCTCTTCCGGGCCGGTTCGGGCCGGGCCTAGAAATTAAATATTCTGTCAGGCTCGGGCCGGGCCCGGGCCGTGCCTCTGCCGGGCCGGGCCCGGGCTGAGTCTCTTCCGGGCCGGGTCGGGCCGGGCCTAGAAATTAAATATTCTGTCAGGCTCGGGCCGGGCCCGGGCCGTGCCTCTGCCGGGCCGGGTCGGGCCGGGCCCGGGCTGAGTCTCTTCCGGGCCGGTTCGGGCCGGGCCTAGAAATTAAATATTCTGTCAGGCTCGGGCCGGGCCCGGGCCGTGCCTCTGCCGGGCCGGGTCGGGCCGGGCCCGGGCTAGAGTCTCTTCCGGGCCGGTTCGGGCCGGGCCTAGAAATTAAATATTCTGTCAGGCTCGGGCCGGGCCCGGGCCGTGCCTCTGCCGGGCCGGGCCCGGGCTGAGTCTCTTCCGGGCCGGGTCGGGCCGGGCCTAGAAATTAAATATTCTGTCAGGCTCGGGCCGGGCCCGGGCCGTGCTCTGCCGGGCCGGGTCGGGCCGGGCCGGGCTGAGTCTCTTCCGGGCCGGTTCGGGCCGGGCCTAGAAATTAAATATTCTGTCAGGCTCGGGCCGGGCCCGGGCCGTGCTCTCCGCCGGGCCGGGCCCGGGCTGAGTCTCTTCCGGGCCGGGTCGGGCCGGGCCTAGAAATTAAATATTCTGTCAGGCTCGGGCCGGGCCCGGGCCGTGCCTCTGCCGGGCCGGGTCGGGCCGGGCCCGGGCTGAGTCTCTTCCGGGCCGGGTCGGGCCGGGCCTAGAAATTAAATATTCTGTCAGGCTCGGGCCGGGCCCGGGCCGTGCCTCTGCCGGGCCGGGTCGGGCCGGGCCCGGGCTGAGTCTCTTCCGGGCCGGGTCGGGCCGGGCCTAGAAATTAAATATTCTGTCAGGCTCGGGCCGGGCCCGGGCCGTGCCTCTGCCGGGCCGGGTCGGGCCGGGCCCGGGCTGAGTCTCTTCCGGGCCGGTTCGGGCCGGGCCTAGAAATTAAATATTCTGTCAGGCTCGGGCCGGGCCCGGGCCGTGCCTCTGCCGGGCCGGGCCCGGGCTGAGTCTCTTCCGGGCCGGGTCGGGCCGGGCCTAGAAATTAAATATTCTGTCAGGCTCGGGCCGGGCCCGGCCGTGCCTCTGCCGGGCCGGGTCGGGCCGGGCCCGGGCTGAGTCTCTTCCGGGCCGGTTCGGGCCGGGCCTAGAAATTAAATATTCTGTCAGGCTCGGGCCGGGCCCGGGCCGTGCCTCTGCCGGGCCGGGTCGGGCCGGGCCGGGCTGAGTCTCTTCCGGGCCGGTTCGGGCCGGGCCTAGAAATTAAATATTCTGTCAGGCTCGGGCCGGGCCCAGGGCCGATGCCTCTGCCGGGCCGGGTCGGGCCGGGCCCGGCAGTCTCTTCCGGGCCGGGTCGGGCCGGGCCTAGAAATTAAATATTCTGTCAGGCTCGGGCCGGGCCCGGGCCGTGCCTCTGCCGGGCCGGGTCGGGCCGGGCCCAGGCTGAGTCTCTTCCGGGCCGGGTCGGGCCGGGCCTAGAAATTAAATATTCTGTCAGGCTCGGGCCGGGCCCGGGCCGTGCCTCTGCCGGGCCGGGTCGGGCCGGGCCCGGGCTGAGTCTCTTCCGGGCCGGTTCGGGCCGGGCCTAGAAATTAAATATTCTGTCAGGCTCGGGCCGGGCCCGGGCCGTGCCTCTGCCGGGCCGGGCCGGGCCGGGCCGTGAGTCTCTTCCGGGCCGGGTCGGGCCGGGCCTAGAAATTAAATATTCTGTCAGGCTCGGGCCGGGCCCGGGCCGTGCCTCTGCCGGGCCGGGTCGGGCCGGGCCCGGGCTGAGTCTCTTCCGGGCCGGTTCGGGCCGGGCCTAGAAATTAAATATTCTGTCAGGCTCGGGCCGGGCCCGGGCCGTGCCTCTGCCGGGCCGGGCCGGGCCCGGGCTGAGTCTCTTCCGGGCCGGTTCGGGCCGGGCCTAGAAATTAAATATTCTGTCAGGCTCGGGCCGGGCCCGGGCCGTGCCTCTGCCGGGCCGGGCCCGGGCTGAGTCTCTTCCGGGCCGGGTCGGGCCGGGCCTAGAAATTAAATATTCTGTCAGGCTCGGGCCGGGCCCGGGCCGTGCCTCTGCCGGGCCGGGTCGGGCCGGGCCCGGGCTGAGTCTCTTCCGGGCCGGTTCGGGCCGGGCCTAGAAATTAAATATTCTGTCAGGCTCGGGCCGGGCCCGGGCCGTGCCTCTGCCGGGCCGGGCCCGGGCTGAGTCTCTTCCGGGCCGGGTCGGGCCGGGCCTAGAAATTAAATATTCTGTCAGGCTCGGGCCGGGCCCGGGCCGTGCCTCTGCCGGGCCGGGTCGGGCCGGGCCCGGGCTGAGTCTCTTCCGGGCCGGGTCGGGCCGGGCCTAGAAATTAAATATTCTGTCAGGCTCGGGCCGGGCCCGGGCCGTGCGTCTGCCGGGCCGGGTCGGGCCGGGCCCGGGCTGAGTCTCTTCCGGGCCGGGTCGGGCCGGGCCTAGAAATTAAATATTCTGTCAGGCTCGGGCCGGGCCCGGGCCGTGCCTCTGCCGGGCCGGGCCCGGGCTGGAGTCTCTTCCGGGCCGGGTCGGGCCGGGCCTAGAAATTAAATATTCTGTCAGGCTCGGGCCGGGCCGGGCCGTGCCTCTGCCGGGCCGGGTCGGGCCGGGCCTAGAAATTCCGGCCCGTGCAGTGCTCTAATCTATACACCTTTCCATAAAAGCGTATAAGGGCGCGCTCATTGCTATGTTTGTGTATTGTGCACGCGCACTTCGCTGGCGGCCGGCCCAATTGCGAGCGAGCGCTTTCTGGACTGTAATATAGCACGTGTGGACTGCGGTTTTTCTAAACGGCGGAACCGTGTATAGGGCGAAACAATCGCATTTTCCGCCGAAAAATGAGCCGTAAAAATCGGTGCCTGGCCGTATAAAGCTGAAACTTTCACCGAATGTGCACTGAGCAGGTAAATTTTACTGTGCGAAATTTTAAGGCGTAGTTCTCGTCCTGTTAAAAAATAAGATCAGCAGACTTGTCAAAGTCAACATCGGCATGTTCGCAGACGACCGAGTTAACCACGATATTAACTTGTGGCGCCATCTCCAGATCGGCGCCGCAAAAAATGACACGCTCTGTTGTCTGCTCGTTGCACCTATCGGTAGATGGCGCAAGCAAGATATTAGTCTTTGCTAACTCGATCGTCTGCGAACGCGGCCAACGCTTGACGTGGGCAAGTTTGTTGCTGCCGTTTTCACAGGAAGAGAACTAAGCCAAATACTGTCTAAGGCTTGAAATTTCGCACGGTAAAACTGAACTTGTTCAGTGAAAATTCGATGAAAGTTCTAGCTTACTATGTGCAGGCACTGATTTTACCGGCTCGTTTTACTGCGGAAGATCCGCTTGTGACACCCTATATATCAGGTAAAAAAAAAAACACTTGCTATAGTCAGTTACAGGTAAATAAAATTTTTCGAGGGAAAGGAGGGTTGGGGAGGAGGAAGCAAACGGAATGCTGGAAAGGAGAGGAGGAAACCTCCTTTTCTCTCCAGCGTTCTGTCTGCTTCCTCCTCCCCAGTTTTCTTTTCCCTCGAAAACTTTTCTTAACCTGCAACTGACTTTAGCAAGAGAGATAATATTGCTTTCTTTCTTGATGGCGAGTTTTTTTTTTTTTTTTCCCACTAATAAATGCTACAGACGCCCAGAATGTCATTTGTTGTTTTACGATATTAGGTTTAGGCGGATGTTCGCTCGTAGAAACATTTCGTGTTTCTCATTTAACTTTTGATTCAGGTAACGTGGTGTTCTCAAACGTTCGCGCTCCATCCCAACCGCTAGCCTCACATTCTCAAAAAGTTCCACCTTTCTGTGATGCGTGGTTTATTTATGCGGGCCTAAAAACGCGGTTCTTTCACTCTCAAGAACACCCGGCCCGGTTGAAGAACGAAAAGATTAGGGCTTACTACTAAGGCAAGAAAGACAAATATGTGCGAAAACTCACCCAAACAATTTCCCGTACTTGGTGTACCTGTCAAGGTCCATTTTATAAAAGGGCTGAAATAAACGGCCAATTAATGTTCGTATGCAGCTGACAACATCAGAGGTTCCAAATGTTCGTAATATTTATGCGTTCTTATTGGTGACAGTTGTGCCGTGCTCTAGACAGTTTTTGTGCGTTCCAATTTCAATATATCTTGAGCTCACAATATTATTTTTTTAATAGTGTAAAATCATTTTGCCAGCGAAAATGTTTTTGTTTGTTTGTTTGTTTTTTGTATATTTTGCAATCCCATGCGAATAGTTTTTTTTTCTTTTTTTTTAGGAGTTGACATATTTTAAGTTATTTTGAAAGGGGAGCTGGATCTTCGGTACATAATAATTATAATTTATACGGAAGCTTTACGAATATAGAACTCAATTATGGCTCGAGAAAATGATAGACACATATACTGAATGTGGTTTTTTTCTCATGTATTATTGATATCGCCGTGCCCTATTACCGGCAAATAAAACAAGGGTGATCAAAACAAAACTTGTGGCTGGAGGGCTATTCTTGCGTCAATAAATTTATACATTCATTGTTCAATGCACTTGACAAAAAAACATAATGGGTTGCACGTGACGTCATTCAAGAGCGCTCCGATGACCACCAGAGACGAGGGCAAGAAGGAGCTCCCCTCTTATAAGGACCCTCTTTTGTGCCACCCGGATTTGCATAGGCGTCGCTATTCTCCTCCCAGAAGATTATAGAAGATTAACCTGTCACTCTAAATTCTTACAAAAGCAGCTTCCCTCTCCTCCTCTTACATGGTGGTCAAAAGTATGCCATGTGACGTCAGTGCAACCCATGTATACTCTTCGAAACAATTCTCAAACACCTGCACATAGAGATCCACGGCTCCAATAATCTGTATTGCTATTTTTGTTAAAGACATAAGTGATTTTTTTTCTCGCTATATAAGTTATTTACCCGGTAAGTCTCTCCTTTATATTGCTCTAGGAACCAGAAAAGTAAAAATAGTTCAAATTCGAGCTCCATTTACTTTCCGTACATCCAGAATAACACGCTCACCTTGAACAACATTCGTTTTGCTGTGGCAAATATGAGTGAAAAGTCTTCATGGACGACATTCTGCTCTTTCCAGTAATTCCTGTATCGGGCTGCATACCTTAAAAAAGGTCCAAGGAAGAAAAGTAAACTCATACACGTGCGAAATGGTTGTGTAAAAGGTCCGAATCATAAACAATACACAGCGTGAAGCAAAAGGATCAATGGCTGTTTGAAGGGATCGCATAAATCGGTTTTTGAACGTAATTAGCTAAGATTTTGTAAAGAGGTTGCCGAAAAACGTGCAATAAGGTTATAAATATTTCACTGATCTGACATACCTGTAAAAAAAATTAAAATAAAAAAGAAACTAGAAACTTAGACTACGGCGTCCGTATGCCAAGAAAACCAAAGGCGCCTAATTCAAGTTTTTCATCTTTAACTTTTGCTCCGGCAAGTTGGTTCAATTAAATTATTAAATTCTCCTGAGCGGAGACGTTGAGTGAAATCCCGGTCCGACCTTGAGCGAGCAGTTGGAGGCGATTCTCCTAAGCCGGCAGGCTATGACGGCACACTTGTCGTCTATAGAGCAAAGGCTAGACCAGTCAGCTGTTTCTGCTAACAAATGCCGGACATCAATTCAGCAGAAAATGGAAGCCTTTTCTGCCCTCGCACCAAAACATGAACAATGTGAAGCTATTATTGAAAGCTTGAAATGCCAGGTTGCGTCGTTATTACACAAGGTCGACGATATAGAGAATCGCAGCTCTCGTATTAATTTAATTGTCTACGGACTTAACGAGGAAAAAAATGAGACATTAGCAACAATCAGAAAGGCCGTAATTGAGCATCTTTTTGATTCGAAAAAGGAAGTTGCAAGCCTCGAAAGTATACAGAGACTTGTTAGGAAAATGGAAAAGTAAGTGACGACCAGTGATCATTAGATTTTTCGACTACAATGAAAAAATGCGATTGTTGAGAACGCTACCGAACTGAAGGGAGCTAGGACATCAGTGTTTGGAGGTTATTGCCGTCGCATACAAACGGTCGGAAAGCGGCTGTGGCAGACTGCTAAAGATAACAGAACATCAGACGACAAAATCTTTCTGCGCTATGATAAGCTTATCATAAACAACGAGAGTATATCGGTGTACACTTGGGACCAAAAAACAACACGCGAGTTAAAGTTCCTATTGCACGCAAAGTTCAGTGACCAGAGAATTAACAGCCGCGTAAGGTTAAATGAATAAATGTGAATGCAAGAAGCTTGGCGAATAAAGTTGAAGATTTGGAACGAATATTGCTTGTTCACTCTCCTCACGTCGTGGTTGTTATTGAGACGTGGTTAAACCCTAATATTGGCAAATTCAAGGCTATGCCCAGATGGTTAGAGCGTTGTTAGAAAAGACAGGGCTTCCAAGGAGGGTGCGTAGCTATTTTTCATATAACGTCTTTGCAGTGTACGCCTGTCTCTACATCAATTGACCATGAAGATTTGCTGTGTAACTGATGAATGAAAACGTGTCATTCATTGTATGTGCCTTTTATAGACCACCAAATACACCTAGTAATTGGATTAGTTGTCTCAAGAACTATTTAATTCAATACATCAAACACTCCACTCATTTTATTCTCATGGGAGACTTTAATCTAACCTGTATTGATTGGGATACATTTACTGTGTCTAACCAGGATCGTGCGAATGCAGTTGATCTAGTAAAATATCAGCCAGGGCATCTTCTACTAAGCAGATGCTTAGTAAAAGGTACAGTCTCAATGTGTGCGAAGGCATTTCTGATCATAATATGGTGCTCGTGTCAATTTTTCTGTACCAAAGATTGAGAACTTCACCCGTTAAGAGTTCCCGATTTTAAGAATGCTGACGACGTTGCTATCCTTGATTTCTTTGAGTTATCTTTTGATACGTTCGAACAATTGTCTATGGAATGTGATTCCAACATCGAAGCGTTGTAGTGCTGCTTTAAGGGTATTGTAAACAAGTGTATATTAAAATGTGTGCCTCGTCGAAAAATAAAGACTACGGTTTATAATCCAATGATTAAGAGAGATATTCTGCATTTGAAACGTAGAATTGCCCGAGTGAGAAAGAATTCTAAACACAGTAGGACAGAATCCCGTCGTCAGCTTCTTTCGTATCTAAACGCACAACTTAAACTTAAAATACTAGAATCAAACCAAAATATTTTAATACTTCGCTCTGTTCTTTTATGAAAGTGCGCCACAAAAGTTTTGGTGTCATATTTCACCCAAGGATAAATCAACCACGCAAATCGGTATATTTGCATGTGAGTTTAATTACTTTTTTTAAATCGGTCTTCACTAATGATGACTGCGTAGTCCCATGCCTACAAGTTACCGACGTGGATAAAACTAGCGACATTCCCATAAGACAGGAGATCATTTTTAATTTACTTTTAAATAAATTAAACAATAGGAAAAGTGCTGGGCCGGATATGATACCGAATACGTTTTTGAAAGATACGCAGAATGGGTGTCAAAATACTTTTATGCTCTCTTCAGTATTTCTCTTGAGCACGCAGTTTTACCAGATGATTGGAGAACAGCAAAAATAGTTCCGATGCATAAGGACGGTGATTGGAATACAGCCTCAAATTTCAGGTCTATTTCTTTAACTAGCACAACATGTAAATTTCTAGAGCACATCATCTTTACGCATATTTTGTGTCACATAGACAAACATAATCTAATTAAGAAAAATCAGCACGGTTTTAGAAAGTCACTGTCGATTTATTCATGACTTAGCTGAAACATTTAATGAAAGAAGACGGACTGACGTAATGTAGTTAGACTTTTCTAAGGCGTTTGACAGGGTATCCCATTCAAACTTGCTGACAAAGCTTTCCTACATTCTCAATGACTTAAAAATCTAAATTGGATAACTGCTTATTTAACAGACAGAATTCAATTCGTGCACTATGATAAAATTGACTGATAACTACCCGTTACTTCGGAAATACCCCAGGCAACTTTCGTTTTTGGTTATCATTAACGACTTATCATTTAACATAAATATCTTACTTAGAATGTTCGCAGATGATTGTATTATTATAACAAATTAAAGGAACTAGGACGACAACCTTAAAGTACAGAAAGCTTTGGGGGAATATTGAATTGGTCTAAAAGAGTGGCAAATGAAGCTAAATTATGATAGGACAGCTGTCATGGCAGTCCCGTTTAAAAGAGAGCCGATTTACTTTCATTACTTGCTAGAAGGGCAACCTCTCAGACGAGTCGAGGAATACAAATATTTAGGACTTGTTTCGAACAGGAAACTCAACTGGAACCAGCACTTGGAAGCGGCTGTCAATAAAGCGAGGAGCACTTTGTTCCGGTTCAGAAGTAAATTAAAATTTACTGATTGAGGCACTAAACTTACTGCCTATAACAGTTTTGTTAGACCTGTGTTAGAATACGCCAGCTCAGTGTGGCACACGCAGAATTGTAATTCGAGGCTTGAAAGTATTCAGAAACTAGGTGCTCGGTTTATTTGTAATACTTTTCGTACAAAAACCTCATCGACAAAACTGCTTCTTAACGCGGAGCTTCAACTGTGAAAAACAAGAGCAAAAATTGATAGACTAAAAGTACCGTATAATCTTCTTCACGGCACTATTCAAATCGAAAGCTCTAGCTACTTAGAACCGTTGTCGACAGGGTCCCGACGCCTAAACCATACTAGAGCGTTAAAAACGATACAGGTTTAAGAATGACTGTTTTAGATAGTCTTTCTTTCCTCGGACAATTCAAGATTGAAATGAGCTACCAAACGATGTAGTCATCTTAACACCTGTTGAAAATTGCATTACATCTGTGGAAATTTTACTTACCTGAGTTTTAGAGCGCAGCTCTTAGGCGCCCCGTTTCCGCGTGTCGCGGCGTCGCCGTCGGTGTCGGTGTCGGCGTCGGCGTCACCGTCGGCGTAACCGCCCCGCTAAATTTAGCGGGAAATTGAATTGGTGTTGAGGTCACGTGACGTCAATTTCCTCGCTAAATCTAGCCGAGAAACTGAATTTGTTCATGGGTAACGTGACACAAAGTCATGTGACGCCATTTTCCCCGCTAAATTTAGCGGGGAAACTGAGTTGAGTGTTGAGGACACGTGACGTCAATTTCTCCGCTAAATTTAGCGGGGAAACTTACCCCGCTAAATTTAGCGTGAGGAAAAGAGGGGGAGGAGGGGAGGGTACGGAGGGGGAGGGGCATACCTCCCTCCGCACCCTCCCCTCCTCCGCCTCAAGAGCTGCGCTCTAGTTTAGCGTTACAAAGATTTGTAAACGTCTTCCTTTTTTTTTCCTTTTCCTTTTTCTGTTTATGACTACTTTCTGTCGTATGGTGTACCCCCTCCTACTAAGACACCTTGAGTGAAACCAGTAGTATTTCCAAATACACAAAGAAATAAGCTTAATTAATGCACGTTCCTCCGCCACCTATGTACGAAATCTTAGCTCTATACATTCAGAAACCGATCAATGCGGTCCCAAACAGCCATCAATTCCTATTGCTTCAGGCCGTACTATATACTCAGTAGAGAGAAATCGTTTAGACTTCAATACCAGGCATTGACTAAATTGTGTCACACAATGATGCCTGGAGCGGCGTCACCGAGGGGTGTGTTCTACGCGTCCTAAAAGGTAATCCCTCGATTTCCACCTGATCACGTCCTATAAGGTTCACGCACTTCGCGCCGTCGCCTGTCACGATCCTGGCGGTATCCCAGCAGCGGTGGCGGATGTCGTGGACGCCTGCTCTGCTGCAGGTCGCTCTCCAGCTGGACAGTCCAGAGGAGCTTCAACGCAGCCAGGAGTTGGGGTGCCTTCACGACAGCGACGCTCGCGTTTGTTCGTACTTTCTGCCGGAACTTCTATCTCCAACCGCCAGGGTCGCGACATCCGACAACACGACACACTAACTTTTGTGACGTCATTCGTTGACCCTTCGGGACTACGTTCGACGTACGGGTAGGATAGGACGTGGATGGGATGCTAAACGCGGCAGCCGAAAGCGCGTTTCAGACATTAAACGTTCGAGCGAGTCGACTTGTGAGTACATCGTCCTTGAACGGAGGAGATCTGGAGAGAAATAATATCGTTCATTGCCACTTGACGTGCCGCAGCCCGAACAATGAGTATGGGACGTCGTGATAGGCTGCCAAGGTCGATGCGCAGGCAGGTGTCAATTAGAAGGTCGTGCACGCTGCGAGAAAAAGGGTCGTCGCGATCCACGAGTATTTGTCGACGAACCGTAGTGAGCTGGATCGAAGAGCCGCCGTACGCTTTCGGGGAGCGAGCACCGGTGTTTCCATGCTCGAGTGCCAGCCCGAGATAGTGAATTGTCCTCCTGAGCAGGGATAGCTTGATAGGCTTGTTGTAGGTATAGGCTCTTATCTACCTCGATATACATCGTTTCGTTGATTCTTGCGTGTTTGTGCCTGCTGAGGGCGGATACCACAACCGTTTGGCACAAAAAATTCACTAAACGCCACCCCCCCCCCCCCACAAAAAAAAAAAAAAAGCGAAGAGAACGGAATTGATTGCCGCAGCGTACGTCAATCACTGGTTATGAAAGGACCATCTCGATTCTCGGTTGCTCTGTCGCGTGAAATCCTTGTGATAGTGGTGAGGGCTTCCTGGGCCTCTACCTTCAGATACGAGTGTAGGGCTTCCTCTCCTCTTCCCTGTCTCTCTGCTCCTGAGGGGCGAGACTGCCCGGCTTCAGCGCGTTTGGAGGCGTTTTTCTGGCTAATCCGCGCATAAAATGATCCAACCATTATGGTACTCGTAATCAGGGCTTAAAGTCTGGGGGTCTCAGGGGGTCTCGGACCCCCACTAATTTTAAAGGATGGTCTGAGACCCTCCTTCACACCCCAGCATTAGTGAAATCAAAATCATATCTTGCAATAAAATAGCTTGTTTTCAGGAATGTGACATTTGGAGATAAGCAATTTGAGGGTTTGAGGGTAGAGCCAGCAGTGGGGTTTATATTATGTGTCTCTATAGTACATCTCGTCAGACCCCCCCCCCCTTCTTGTAGGGACCCCCTCAACTTACGGGAGACTTTAAGCACTGCTCGTAATGGCTAAATACTAATTACAAGGTGCGAATTTTTTTCTTTTCTTGTATTTAAAGCTTTTTCAGCGGCTGACGCTACGAGCTTATGGGAGGAATCAGACAGCGTCAAATACGCACCATCATGGTGTTCGTCATGTCCCTGTACGTCTTCTATCATCGCTGAATCAATCGTGAACAGAAAATGCACAGCGACTTGCGCTTTTAATGCTGCTTGGTCGGTCCTGTTAGCTCGAAGCGTCGGGTCATTCGTTTATTTTCCATCCGCGTTGGCCGGGCGTGGGCACTGCGCGTGCGCGTAAACCAGATTCGCCCGAGACGAAGCATCTGCGCATACGCTGTGCCGACAGCAGTGCCACCGCATTTGGCGTGAAGTCAGAGTCGCTGTCCGAATGCGGCCGACGCCACGGTTCGGTGAAACCAGTCAAGCGGGCGCCAAAAGTGCATTGTCCCGGAGCTTACGGCTTTCTGCGTCTGCTATATAAACCGCAGGACCTCGGCGCATTCACTGTGCGTGATCTGTTTAGCCTCTGATAACACGGAAGGATGGATATATGTTAAGCAGAGCCGTGTTTATAAAGAGTTTGGTCAATGGGAGGCGCGGGCAGCGCCAGGGCGTGCACCAGACTCGGAAAGAGGGCTTGGCATGCTCTCTTGACCAACCAGAAGCCGAAAAGAATCCCCTAGCGGTGGTAGCGAGAAACAGTTCTGATCAAAAGTATATGTTCGTATATAGTTTCAATAAGCGCGTAAGAGCGAAGTGTAGTAACTCTTTGTGGTTCAAAATAGGGTGCACGTGATGTTTTGATCATGATCATGCAGAAAGATGTAAGAAATGAAAGCGCCACTCAACTCTGTTTTGCTCGGACAGAGTGTGACCGCTCGGACGGCGGATTCCCAGCCCTCGGCGCTTGGCGTAAGGATTATGTCGATCGTTCCGCTGGTCGCACTCTTCCACCATCATTTTGGATGAGCGTGATTGAAACATCACGTGTACCATATTTTCAGTCACCGAGAGTTACTCCGATGCACTTATCAGGTTTGTTTCTCGCGACCACCGCCAGGGTATTATTTCCGGCTTCTGGTTGGCCATATTCGAATTTCTGAAGACGCCCAGCCCGCTTTCGGCCAATGGCGCCTCCTGATTTGTCTCCTATACTTTCCGAATCCCAACGAATGGCCAAACTTTCTACATATACGGCTCTGATGTCAAGGGCTAGATCCTTTGTAACGGGTGGTAGCTTGCGCCACCTAGCCTACGTCTAACAGATGCGCAATGACGCAGTATTTCCGGATGTTTTTCGCGAAAAACCCTACAGCCAACCTCGAAAAACCCTACATGTCCCTACATTATAGTCACAAATGCCTATGGAAGCAACAATGCGCAATCTCCAGTCCCGGTTCTATTTGGTTTTGAATTCACTAGAGCTTTGATTGCTAAAAGTGTGCACTGAATTCTCCTTCAACTGGATATTTTAATGATTCGCCTATCGTGGTACAGAGAGGAAAAAAGAAAAGAAATCAGACCGCAGTTCGAGCGAAAACTTATAAATAAACGAGAGCAATCCCAAAACGACTAACGACGGGTTATGACATCGTAGATTTTGTATTGTAATGTTTTGTTCTTGTTTTTTTTTTCTTAACATGGAATGTGGTATTGAATGCATTAAATACCTTTCTGAGAAGTGTTCCATTTCATTACCTTTGCTTTTAAATATTTCTTCCCACGCACAGTCGTATTTCGGAATTACTGTTTATACCACGTTGTACCGTTTTTGATTTCATTTCCAAATATCGCGTTCCACTCCTGCGCCGCAACCTCAATAGGAAGATTAGAATATTGACGTAGCATTAGGGACTTTTAGCACACATTTAAGGATGGTTCACACAGCACCGCTTTCTTACGTTTTCTTACGTTACGCGTAAGTCAGCGAAACATTGGTATCTCGAAGGTCGCATGCCAGAACATCTCCTATTGAACTAGTAAAGCGCAGATATGTCCCGGTGCCTTGTACGCAAGCTTTCGTAACGTAACGTTACGTAAGAAAACGAGGCTGTGTCAACCAGCCTTGACCGTGTTCCGTACGTACGGGCTGCCGTAAACAGAGCGCTATTGCTACCGTGAGCATGGGCTATTACAAGCCTGCTCCCTGCATGCAGCGCGCACCAGGTGCCGTACGCCCCCACGGTAGCCTGCGGTAACGCTACGCTAAAACTTCCCCTAATGAGTTCAGAGCATTCCTAAATAGATGTTCTAAAAATAATACCGGCAGGAGTAAGTTCACGCGTCTTTCTGCTTTAGGCTACGGTACTTTTCCAGTGAAAACGGCAGGGCGCCCGTGTATGTCCTATACTGGACCAAAACAAGATCCAAACGTCCCTACGGGGGACATGTCGCCGCAGTTGGTAACACTGCAAGTGACAACGGGCGTCTTTTTTTTTTAGACTTTGGCTAGGTGGCGCAAGCTACCGCCCGCTACAAAGGGTATAGCCATTAACGTCGATCCATCCGTCCATCCGTCGTGACGATGCCCTTTTGCCGCTGCCTGTTTGGCTACATCGAATCATAGCATCGGCTGCGCACAGACTTTGTAAGAAACGGAGTGTTGTATGATAACCCCATAAATACAACACGTATAAAAGAAAAATTAAAAAACAAAACAGCTCTCACATTTGTTTGCGCTAACTAGTGCGCGCTCTCTAAGAGGAGGCGAGTGAGCCCTTCCTTTCCAGTAAGAGAATGGTTGCATCGCTTACAAGTACAGCAGGACGAGGGCAGTCGCCACCAAGATGACCCAATCCGGTACGCCCAGGAGCTTCATCTCTCGCCCGTCGACGCCTCGTTCGGGGCGCTCGGAAAGACGCGATTATGCGGAATAACCCACACCTGCCAGCCTTTTAAATATTATCAAACTCGAGTAAGGCGATGAAAGAGTCACCGGGGAATAAACTGACCGGCTGGCGCAGCACGACAACACGGTCGAGAGAAACTCTCCGACTGCCGTCGACCAACAACACTATCTATAGAAGAAGGGCTGCACCTTCTCCCCCAAAATGTCATCACCGTCGCCAACGCGTCTCGCAGTGTCGCAACGAGCACGACCCTATGGCACGCGGCAACGCCAAGACGGACGCATCTGCCGTTGCGGCGACTCTAGCCGAGCTTCAGCGTTTTTGCCACTTGGGGCGGTTCGGGGACCCACTAACGATGACGTCGATCGCGGGCTTCGTCTTTTAGGTGGTCGACCGTCAGGGCGCTCAAGGTTTAGTGGGCGGGCGATCGAAGGGGTGTTATCCGCTTGCGACAGGAGGGAACACTGCGACGCGATCAACGAAATAAAGCTTCCTATAAGTACGGTTTCACGGAACGCTCTTTTCACTTCCGGTTGAGGCGCGCATTCCGCTATGTTGATGAACAGCGTCTGCCCATCTCCCCATTATAGCGTGAGTGGGGACGCTTTAGTGGCGTCCGTTCTTGGTTTCGGTAAAACCAGACTTGTGCGTATACCGGCAAGTACTCTACTCAGATACTGTACTTAAAGCACGCTTTGAAGCATCCTGGTACTTGCATCGTTGATCGGCAACTCACTAAGAGTCCTTGTACTCATTTTCAAGTACATTTTTGACTTCCGCCTTTCGAGCTTTTCTGAGTACGTGAGCGGCTCAGCAACGAATAGCGAGCAAAACTTTAGTCGATAAGTTCGATGACTTAGATTGAGCTCAGAAAACATCGCTTTGGTGCCGATTGTGACTCATTTTTCACACCAGAGTCCGTACAATGAAGGTTTTACCACTCGCTTCCCCAAAGGCGCTTTTTATTTTTTATTTTTTTGCAGAGTTTGTTTTTTTAGGAAATTACTCGAACAAAAAGGTGTTAAGAATGGAACCATTCGGCAACCTTCTTCCGAGTTTCAACGCTGCGGAAACGAGTCATGAATCTGTCCGGCACCGTCGCCCGCCTGTCTGTTCCTGCACGAAACAGAGTCCCGATCTGTCCAGGGCCGTCGGCCGCCTGTCTGAAGCCTGCGCACTGGACGAGGTACTCAGCGCGTCCGTGACGTCAACGGGACGTGTGTGTGTGCGTGGGGGTTGGTGCGCTCACGAAAGGAGAGAGGCATGACCTAACTGCGGAGAACTTTGGCTACGACGCACTTCTGGCTACGACGCGGCGGACCTTGCTACGACGCAGTTGACGGCGGGTGCTGCTGCGCACTTGCTGCCCTGGCGGGGAGTGAGGGAGAAAACGGACCCCTATATAAGGCGGAGCGCGAGTCTGCTCAGGAGTTCTCTCGGATTTGACGACTGTATCGCAACCATGTAATTAAACCGTTCGTTACGTTACCAATTCTCCCACCTCCACTGGACCCTGGGTTCTTCACTTCGGGGAATGGTCGTCGTCACGAGCCAGGAAGCTCCGGACGTGCGGCATAAACCCCGCTCCCCAAAGGCGCTTTTTATTTTTTATTTTTTTTGCAGAGTTTGTTCTTTAGGAAATTTTCGATCAAAAGGGGTAGTTTTACGGATGAAAAGATTGCCACACTGAGGGGCAACACAGAGCGGGAAACGACCAACGACAGCAATCGAGACTTCAGTGTCAAGAAAATAGCAAATAGAAGAAAACGAAAAATAAACACAAAAAGAAGACTTTTTTTTGCTTGTTGTATATTTGATTTTGCAACAATAAAAAGTCGAGGTTTTTTTTGTTTTTTTTTCTTGTCGTTAGTCCGGCACTTATTGCTCTCGCGAACACTGTCTGTAAGCGAACATTGATAAGTAGAGAACAGGACAGGAAACTAGCTCCGAGTAGGATGACCTCTCAAAAATGCCAACAAAGCGTCTCCCAACGTTGAGTGGCTTTCTGAACGCAACCTAGTCGAAGAAGGTGCGACGAGTACCATGGCTATTATGTGGGCTCTCTTCGTTATCCATTTACTCATTTCCGTATCCTAAGTTCCTTTATATATAGTGAACTCTCCATATAGGGAATATGGACTGTAGTTAAACGATGCACCTAAAGTCCGCCGCTGGACGTGATATTCAGCGATGTCAGGATTCGCAACTTTCAGCGATGGTGGTACCGCGGTGTGAGAGTCGAGCTCCTAGCTCCCGGATGATCGGTTTCACAAGAAAGGTGCTTGCCTACACATTTTTGCCGGGAAAAAAAGAAACTAAGGCTTCTCGTATAAAACTTCCTAATGAGTTCAGAGTATTCATAAATAGATGTTCTAAAAATATTACCGGCAGGAGTAACTTGACGCGTCTTTTTACTTTAGGCTACGGTGCCTAGTGTTTTCCAGTGAAATAGAAAGGGCGTCCGTATATGTCCCTACTGGACCAAAACAAGATCCAAACGTCCCTACAGGGGACATGTCGCCGCGGTTGGTAACACCGCAAGTGACAACGGGCGTCTTTGTCTTTTCAGACTTAGGCTATGTGGCGCAAGCTACCGCCCGTTACAAAGGGTATAGCCATTAACATCCATCCATCCATCCATCCGTCGTGACGATGCTCTTTTGCCACTGCCTGTAGGGCTCCATCGAATCATAGTATCGGGTGCGCACGGACTTAGGAAGAAACTGAGTATTTTATAATAGCACCACAGTTACAACACGTATAAAAAATAAAAAAGTGAAAGCCGTTTACAACTCCCTGTAACGCCGAATTAGAGCGCAGCTCTTGAGGAGGAGGAGGGAAGGGTACTGAGGGGAGGGTATACCCCTCCTCCTCTTCCTCCTTCTCCTCCTCCTCCTCATTCTTCAATCTCCTCCGCGGGGGGGGGTCACGTGACCTCGGGGGGGGAGGTCACGTGACCTGTGCGGTCACGTGACGTTGCGGTTACGCCGACGCCGACGGCGACGCCGCTCAAGCCGGAAACGGGCGCCTAAGAGCTGCGCTCTAAAAAAAAGCGTTTGCAGTTGTTTGCGCGAACTAGTGCGCGCTCTGTAAGAAGAGGCGACTTTTGTGAGCCCTTCCTTTCCAGTAACATAATGAGTGCATCGCTCACAAGTACAGCAGGACGAGGGCAGTCGCCACCAAGATGACCCAATCCGGAAAGCCCAGGAGCTTCATCTCTCGCCCGTCGATGCCACGTTCGGGGCGCACGGAAAGACGCAATTATGCGGAATAACCCACACCTGCCAGCCTTTTAAATATTATCAAACTCGAGTAAGGCGATGAAAGAGTCACCGGAGAATAAACTGACCGGCTGGCGCAGCACGACAACACGGTCGAGAGAAACTCTCCGACTGCATGCCCTCGACCAACAACACTATCTAGAAGAAGGGCTGCACCTTCTCCCCCAAAATGTCATCACTGTCGCCAACCCGTCTCGTAGTCGCGCAACGAAGACGGACAAGTCTGCCGTTGCGGCGACACCAGCTTAGCCTCAGCGTTTTTGGCACTCGGAGCGAGTCGGGGACCCACTAACGATGACGTCAAGTGGGGGCCTCGTCTTTTAGGTGGTCGACTGTCAGTGCGCTCAAGGTTTAGTGGGCGGGCGATCGAAGGGGTGTTATCCGCTTGCGACAGGAGCACGAGATATACGTGAGGAGACACAGCACGGGAAACACTACGACGCGATCAGCGCTGATATAAAGCTTCCTATAAGTACGGTTTCACGGAACGCTCTTTTCACTTCCGGATGAGGCGCGCCGTTCCGCCATGTTGATGAACAGCGTCCGCCCATCTCCTCATCAGAGTGAATGCAGACGCTTAATTGGCGTCCCTTCTTGGTGTTGGTGATACACTCAAGATTGGCGAGCGGCTCCGTCGACTACATAACTCAGTACGATCGGAAACGTATATTTCGGGCCGGAGAAACTTATGCTTACTCTGTTTCTTCTTCTTTTTTCATTATTTTTTTTAGAGCGCAGCTCTTAGGCGCCCGTTTCCGGCCAGGCGGCGTCGCCGTCGCCGTTGGCGTAACCGCGCGGTGCATTATGGGTAAATTTTCCCGAAGGAACCCGAGGTCCTCCCGAAGGACCTCGGGTTCCTTCAGGAAGGACCTCGGGAGGACTTCGGGTTCTTTCGGGAGGACCTCGGGAGGACCTCGGGTTCCTTCGGGAGGACCTCGGGAGGACCTCGGGTTTCTTCGGGAGGACCTCGGGAGGACCTCGGAAGGCCCTCGGGTTCCTTCGGGAGGACCTCGGGAGGCCCTCGGGTTCCCTCGGGAGGACCCTGGGGGTCACGTGACCTGGTCACGTGACCCCCGGTCACGTGACCGGGGGGTCACGTGACGATGACGTCATCAGTGACGTCATCAATGATGATGACGATGACGATACAGATGCCGATGACGTCACCAGTGACGTCATCAGTGACGATGAAGATGCCGATGCGGATACCGATGACGTCCTATTGCGGACATTTTGGCCGCCGGAGGGTCCACTTCTCAATCGCTGCATCGTCTTCAGTTCGAATAAACGCTGGCATATAAACACCAAGTGCCAGCGAATGCTCTTTTATGTTCCCGGCTGCTCTGACTGGCGCAGTCGGTCACGGCGCAAGGTAACTTGAGCGAGCTGGAAAACGCTGCAGGGCCTCCACGCCCATAGAAAGGCATAGGACGAAAGCAATGTTCGGATAAAGTACATCTTAAAGTACTTTTCGTAAAATACGAAGTGAAATGAGAGGCTATAAATCCTTCTAGAGCTTTCTTTTGTACCTTATTGAATTGCGCAGATCTTTCAGTTTACTGAGTTATATGTATGTTTCGTGATTTCAGTATTTCAATTTATCTTAATCCCTCCCATAACCTTTGCAAATGAAACTTTCAGCAGTATTTATTAGTTATTTATTTAAGTACCTCTAAAGGCCCCGGTGGGGCATTAAATGGAGGGGGGGGGGGTATCTTAAGAATCATATAAATAAGTATGCAAAATGTATTACAAAAGTAGAAAAAGATCATATCAAAGCGATTATCAAAGAACTTAAATTCGCAATCAATAATTACTGGCACCAACGCGCGCACACACAAAAAAACGGTAAATTCAAGTCGATTATTACGAGACAAATTCGTAAAAGTCAGTCACGGTCATAAACGCACACATTGAAAAGATAAGAAAAACAATCACGAGTTCTGCCGTGAAGCCACCGATAAATATGCTTACAAAATGTGAGTCATCGTGAGTTACGCAGATCCGACATGAAGTGATCGGAATTTTCTGTCAGAGCTATTTCACTTGCCAACTCATTCCAGTCAGTCGTAGCCAAAACAAAAAAATGAAAATTTAAAAATAAAAAAAGTTAGTCTTAGAGAAAGCTATAGAAACTTCGTTAGGGCGATTATGACGGGGGAAATGAGTGCAGATGGTAGGACGTAATATTGACGAAATTCAGATGAGCTATGAAAAATATTTTTGAAAAGGGACAACCTCGCAAGATACCTCCTCTGATTAAGCACCAATAAAGCGATGGAATGCTGAAGCTGTGCAACACTTACAGATCAATTTAAGTTTAGTATCAACCGAGTTGCCCTGTCTATGTATAGATTCAAGACTGTCAATTAGATAATCTTAGTGCGGGCTCCAAATAACAGATGCATATTCTAACTTAGGCCTAATGAAAGTAGTGGGCGCTATGAGTTTAGTTTCCACCGTTGCCATAAACAAATGCCTTCATAAGAAACCTAATGTTTGATTAGCACTCTCACTGATGTATTTTGACATGTGCATTCCAGGATAGGTTTGCAGTTAGGTGAACTCCTAAATATTTATATGAGCTTACCTTTTTTAGGTTTGAACTTATAATTTCATAATCGCGTTGAAAGACAGGTATGGAAAGATCATGGTTTACGTTTTTCTGCGCTTATTTGATGCAGCCTGATTATCCAAACTGATCAGGCTACCTCAGAACCAAGTAAATATTTGTTGTCAGATTTTAAAAGCATAAGAGCTATGTAAATTTCATTTGTATTAGATAACGATACTTGATCGTAATGTGGCACCTGGAACTGTGGTGCGGAAGAATTAAAGAACTTTCGAGTCGAAGGAAAAGACAACAGAAGGAAATGTCTCAAGGCATTGAGACGTTCTCTTCTGTTGTCTTCCTCTTCGACTTGAAAGTTTCTTAATCTTTCCGTGCCAGAGTCTCAGGTGTAACATTATGATTAATTGTCCTCTCCTAATATTTTCGACCTCATCGCTTGCCCTGACCAAGCGAGAATGTGAGAGTTGGAAAAGCCACGGCTGGACATCTCCGCCCATGTTGCCGGTGGCATCGCCAAGGCTCGTCGCACTACTGGTTAAGGCTCCGTTATACTCCGACGTCGAGCGCTGCGAACGTTGCGTGGCGCAGAACGTGGGCCTTCCATTGGCCGCCGAGCAGGAGCTCGATATCTGCGACCAATCAGCATCTGTGTCTGTTGCGCTCTCGACGTCGGAGTATATACCAGAGCCTTTAGTGTGCCGTGTCTCCAAGCCATGCGGACGTTTGCCATTCCGCACACCGTAAACTGCAGTCGTGTTTCCTACAACGCAGGGAGCACTTCAGCGCGGTACGGTCACCTTCACAGTAGCTGCTCATTTCCCGGCAGAATGAGAGCTTCGCGCACTCTGTGTGCGCGCACTATACTCTTATTTCACCTTATGAATGATGTCCAGCAGGAAAGGCTACAAGCGCGAGCTCCTTGCTCTAGCGCACACCTTGGCAACCCAAGCTCTCGCACAATAGGCCAGTTGCCAATTCTATATGAGCTCGCGCTTCTAGCCTTCGCTGAGGTACGTAGAATATAAGGTGAAACGGAGTACGCAGGTTTCATTGACGCACCGTATACAACACCCGTTGGTTGATTGGCGGTCGCTTGAATGAACAACGTCAGAAAGTGGCTCGCATGCGGCTGGTTTGCGGCGTGTTGGACAGCTCGCTGCCTGGGACATTCTTGGAGGTGGCAGTGCGCGCGAAGCGGCGCACTGGTCAGTCCAGCCGCTCCACGCCTAAACAAAGAGGCATGTCGTGACTTCCAGCAGCCATCGGGGAGTTCCCCTCTGTTAAGCTGAGGGGGCGCAAGCCCCAAGCGAACAGAAAGGCGACGGCGCTTGCACACGATCAACGCCTTCGTCACCTCTTCGTGGCCCGTATTCCAAACGCGGCCTACAAACAGTGTGACCACCATCGAGCAGTTGGAAACACCGTGCAATCTAGGCTCGTTCTTGCATAATAGTTAATTCAATTTAAAAAAAAAGTTTACTGCAATGTAGATATCAACATTCACAGACGTTTCGTTTCTTTCTTTAAGTTCACGAGGCGCGAGCCTGCACCATCCCAATTTGAAAGTGTGCCTTTTTTTTTTTTCGCCGAAGCACGCAGTTGCGATATTTGTCATTTTCGAAGTGTATGCTTCCGGTGGGAGGGGGGGGGGGGCGGTTAGCCCCGTTGAGCGCGCTTCTTACCAAGCACCGGTGCACTGAGGAGAACCATGACCCCCGGAGCTTGCTCCCGCGGTTGTTGCTTCTCCGCAGTATACGAGTGCTCGGTAAGAAGCGAGCTGGACGGATCTAATTCGCCACGATCAATACTTCAAGACAAGACTGCGAATATCGCAGTTCGCCTCGAAGGGAATATCGAACAGCGTATTATTCAAAACTACTATTCAAAAATTAGAATATTCGCACAATCCTATCCGTGTCTCTAGTTGCGTGCGGTGCAGGCAAAGGCAAGACCAGGCGATGGGAAAAAGGGCAACCTCTAGGAAGGATGGGGAGGAGAGAAACCTCCTCTCCTCTCTAACGTTCTTAGTGCCCTCCCTTTCTCCCCTCGCCCTCCATTGACCTCCTCTCCCGTCCCACCTTCCTAGTGCTCACCCTTTCTCGTTTCGCCTGGCGTTGCCTTCGCCTGCACTGCACACTAGGGACACAGAGCATAGTTGAAAGTAAAATCTGAGTAAAGCTGCCGACAGATGGCATTGATGGCGTAAATTGCGCTCAGCGCAAAAGCCGGCCGCGCCGCAACGCGCACGGGAGTCCGCGGTCAAATATTAAGAACCGGTTTCAACCGGTTCGCGCTTGGTGGAACCGGTTATCTACTTGATATTTCGCATGCACTGAACCGTAAGAAAACCAAAACAAAATGCAAAGATACTGAACCTGAACCGAACGGGAATAATGACCGATTTCACTTCCTGCTTTTAACTGTATTGCACAGAGTAAACCATACTTGGTATTTTTGTATTAGTTGATAGGGATGCAGACGCAACAGGTACCATACGCGGAGAGTTTTCAATTTGCCGGGGGGGGGGGGGGGGGGGGAGGGGGGAGTTTTCAATTTGCTGCCACCTTCTATCACCACACTGCCCTTCTTCTCCAATTGCCCTCTCTCCCTTCAATTTTCCTCCTTTCATCCCGTGCGGAGACGCTGCTTCCTAGCAGTTTCACAAACGAGCAGGCGCTCAGGCATCGCCAGTTACTCTTCTTTCTTCACATGAAAACAGGTAAACACGTCATCATTGTTGTCAATTCACATCTGACATTTTTGTCGGGAAACTATTTATTTTGTATTAAATACAGCAAAGTAGCTCCAAATGCTATATTCAGAAAATTAAATAGCAAACAAAAAATCACTGCATGTCACCTTCGTGGAGATAATCACTCGACGAATTAATATAACGCAAGCATGACTCAATTAATAAAACACAACTTGATCTTATCGACGGAATCAAGGGAAAATGTTCAAGTACACGCAATTTCAACAAAAAAAAAAACCAACACATTTATAACAGTTATAAAATATCAAAAAAACTAACTCAGCCGGAGACAAACAAATGCAGACAAACACTTATATGAGAGGCAACATTAAGGGATAAACAAGCGACTTACAGAGTAACGGAAGGGAGCTAAAAGACGAGCGTCTAAGCACCCATGTTAAAGAATAAAAATAAAGAAAAAACGGACACTGCAATTTTGCACAAAGCGCAGCCCTCAATGAAAATGCGTTTAGTCGCACAGTTAGTTCATCGCTTAATAAAGCCATGTGCAATGCCATTAAGGTTTATTTTACGGGTGAGATCTTTGTGGCCATACAGAAGTGCAACATGATTTATGCGGGCCTGTTCCATGTTGACTTCTACGTTTACGACGGCAACAGGAAAACGATCTTTCTGACGTGCATTGCATTTACAGGAATGGTCGCTGCAATTTTAACCAACTTAGCCATTTCTGGCAAGAGGGCACTTCACTCTTCGCTGTTTGCACCCAAAAATACCTCTAAAACATCCTGAAGGCTGCTAATTGAAATATTCCGTTGCTTTGCATTATCAATGAGCACATCGCGGCGCAGCTCAATGTGTCCAGGATCAAGGTGTGTCCCGTAGAACTCACAGAGGTATCTGCTGTCTTCTTCACCTGTTACAAAACGCTTAATGTAAGCCATGTGCTGTCACGTCAAAGGCGGCTACATTTCGTCTAGCGAGGGTTGTACAGCGTCAACTGCATCATAGAACCGCTGTCGATACATGTCCTCAAAGGACGGGTGTACATGACCTGCGGATTCATTATCATATCGGCGCGGTGTCTTTGTTTCTCTTTGCATTGGAGCAGATGGTTCGTCGACGTCAAGCTCAGCTGCGCCTGCACATGTCTCTTTCCAACACGGAGAAAATTCTCTCTTTAGCTCGTCTAAACTCTCCCTAACGGCTGTTATCATTTTCTCTGTTCGGTCAAATCTCATTTTTTTTGCCTTCCGCAAGCCGGTACATACAGTTTTCAACCGCGAAAATATTAGAAAGAGCAGTTTCAGCTTGAAATGTGTTCCGAATTTCGACATCACTTTCAGGAATCCGCTCGCCCTTGCCCCAGCGTCATTAGGCTCGTCATATGCTAGGTGACTGTAAAATACCATCAGCTCTCTATAATTAAGAAGGACTGACCGAAGAGGAGCTGCCTTGAGGGTCCACCTTGTGGGACAATCTTGAAACAAACTGACACGCTTTGAGGCGGACGTTACAAAGTTATGAGATCCGTTATCATGCTCAAGAAGTCACGACACATGTTCACGTTGTGGCTCAAGTCCAGTAACACAAGATTAACGACATGCGCCATACAGTGCACGCACAGCGCGCTCGGGGTTCTTCCTGTCGCATGCGCGCTTGGAGCCCATTGTGCTGGCCCCTCAAGTTTGCGGTACCATCGTAACATGGCCCACGGCATGTCAATCGGAAAGCTAAAACGGCAGAGTGCGCCCTTGAAAATGGCGAAGAGTGTGGTCGCTTTCGTGTGTGCTGCGTTATAAAAACCACGAAATAACTCCTGTAACTCGAAGATATCTTTCTAAAGCAAATCGATACCTGCTCTTTGACCGACATATATCCGTTGTCTCATCCACTCTCATGGCAAAATGCCCTGCTTCGCAAACTTCGTTTGCCAATGAGCAAAGAACATAAGCCATTTGTACCCAGATCGGCGAAGCCAAGATTGCAGCTCTGGCACGTCATTTGCGCGTAGTTCAAGGAGCTGCCTTACGTTGTTTTCTGCATTATCATGGCCACGTACCGCTAGGCTTTGACATTCCAAGTAGTGCAACGATATATGGCCAGAAGTACCCTTCTAGCGTCCTTCATTTCCTTTTGCTTTCTTTTAAAGCAACAAGAAGCAACATTTACACCATTATCTAAAGATGATTTAGAGCAGGGGTGCACAACATACGGCCCGCGGGCCGCATGCGGCCCGCGGGCACTTTTTGTGTGGCCCGCGGCCCAGCTGGGCGCAGAAACCGCTCACCGTGTCGTTCAATGCACTGCGGCCGTTGACTTGGCAGAAGGCATTCGAACCCGTTGACCTACTTTTCTCAGAGTCCTCTTTTCCGGGGGAAACTCCGCGTCCTCAGTTCAAATATTCCCTTTCCACTAGACCCACAGAAAACAATACAAAAGCCTGTACAGTCATCCAGTGCGTTGTTATGACCCCTAACAGCGTCCCTCCCCTATCCTTGTTCCAGTTCTTCTTCATCCCGTTTCCTCCTCCCTCTCTCCACGGAGGCTACAGCCCTCTTCCCTCTTGGGACATGATCAGTGACAGCTTGTTGCAGATAGAAAAAGCTAGTCGTGTCACGCTTGGAGTATGAGTGCACTTCCAAAGAAGAGAAAAATCGACCAGGAGTGCCGTTAATTCAACCAGGAGTGGACATGGAGGTACTTTTTCATTGAGAACGCATCGAAGTGCTTATGTCTTGTGTGTCGAGAATCTCTCGCGGCTCCTAAAGAATACAACGTTCGACGCCACTACGAGACCAAACATGCCCGCGACTTCAGCGCTCTTTCGGATTCGGAGAGAAAAACAAAGTCCGAGGACTTAAAACGAAATTTTCTTGCTGAGCAAAGCATTTTTGCGAAAGCAAAGAACACATCTGAAGCAGCCACGCGGGCGTCTTTTCAGATTCTCGACAGATCGCTCGTTCAGGTCGTTCGTTTACTGATGGCGACATCATCAAGGAATGTCTTATGATTGCTTCTGAGGAGATGTGCCCGGACAAGAAGTTGGTTTTCCAAAACCTGAGCCTATCGAGAATGACAGTACAACGACGTGTGCATGACATTGCCGACGACCTATCAAACCAGCTGGAGAGGAGTTGCAGTCATTTTGTCTACTACTCTCTTGCTTTGGATGAGATCAAAGACACTGCACAGCTGCTTGTTTTCATCCGTGGTGTGAACGAAAACTTCGAAGTGACTCAGGAGCTGGCAGAGCTTTGCTCAATGACGGACAACTACGGCAGAAGAAATCAGCAAGGAGGTCAAAGACGTCATCGAGAAGCTCAAGCTATCATGGGAAAAACTCGCAGGTGTCTGCACCGATGGAGCCCCAGCCATGATGGGAAAGAGAAACGGAGCCGTTGCTTTACTTCAAGCGTTCAGTGGTGTAGAACTGAAGCAATATCACTGTGTGCTTCACCAGGAAGCACTTTGTGCCAAAGTGATGAAGTTTGAACATGTGATGAAGGTCGTGACTTCGGTTGTCAACTTTGTACGTGCTCGGGGATTGAAGCACAGGAAATTTCAAGAGTACTTGAAAGAAATGAAGAGTGAGCATATGGACATCCCGTATCACACTGAAGTTCGCTGGCTAAGCCGTGGGAATGTTCTGGGTCGCTTCGTCGCGCTGAAGGCCGACATCATCGCTTTCTTGCAAGAGGAAGAGAAACACATACCAGAGCTGGAGGAAGAACAATGGTCGTGGGATCTGACATTCCTCACCGATATTTCAAGCCATCTGAACACGCTTAACATAGCTCTCCAAGGAAAAGACCATCCCATTTCGGACATGGTGAGCGCGATCTTCGCGTTCCAAGGAAAGCTGCGCCTGTTCAAATTGCAGCTTGGGGTGGAAGCATAGTTCACTTTCCAACCTGCCAGAAGCTCTTTCTCACCGGCGAAAATCGGAAGACGGTAGCTGCGACGTACGCTCCACAGGTTGAGTACCTGCTCTCCGAGTTCCAGCAAAGATTAAAGGCATTCGAAAGTGAGAAGAGTAACTACGATTTGTTCCGCGATCCGTTTTCCGTCACAGGTCCGACGCTGCAGCTAGAACTCATCGACCTCCAGTGCTCGCCACAACTGAAGAGTATGCATCGTGAGTCTCAGCTGCTTGACTTCTACAGAAGCCTTGACAGGAGCAAGTACGGAAACCTTGTGGACCACGCATTGAAGCTTGCATCACTTTTTGGGAGCACGTATGTCTGTGAGCAGACGTTCTCACTGATGACCCTCAACGAGAACCGTCTTCGATCTTCTATGACGGACATGACACTGCGAGATGTGCTGAAGACGGCCACCAGTGCGATGATGCCGGATATTGAAAACCTGTCTCTAGCAAAAAGGTGTAACGTGTCACACTATAGTTGCGGCCCGCACAGTTTCCAATCAACAATTTTTAGCCCGCGTCATTTTTGAGTTGTGCACCCCTAATTTAGAGGCTAAGGCTGCCCGATGAAAACAGGAGGCCTCGTGGCTTTGCAATCTCTGCAAACATTTCTTCCAGTTGGAAAAGCCATTTTATACAAAAGTAATAAGAGTCCTTGTTGCTCGATGTGTTTGGGAGGGGTACACGCATCTCGTAAGCAGCGCGACAGGTCTCACACAAGACTTTGTTCAATGAAGCATCATAATGAAGCCTTTTGTAGGTGAGATTCCTCGTTGGTTTGTAACGTCGTCCCTGCCCTCGTCGAGGGCAAGGAACCGAGGCATTGCTATTCGTTTGCAAGTGTCCGGCCTACCTGCTTGAAGTGCTAACGATATTATCAATGGACGAGGCTTCGCAAGTGATGGCTCTACAGGGTGGGGACCTCGCGCCCAATGAGGAGCGGCTCGGCCTCACATCGTCTTCGTATGGAGCCTATCCGCTTCCTCACGAGGTATTTCTCCATAGTTATCCCCCCCCACCCCCCTTAGTCTCGGCCAATGACAAGTACGATGCTTTTGACAAAGCTCTGAAGCCCCTTTGCAGTTATTTAAACTCAGTACACTACGCCCAGGGAAAGTGTGCTTCAAGGACACAAACTCCGCTTTACCTCAGCTCGCCAATAGCCTTTCACTGTAAAATGCGCAAAAGGGCCGATGTCACGTTCGCTCTAAAGGATGGTTCACACATATGTGCTTGAGTGTGACCGAGTGTTGTAACTAGGATGGATGGATGAATGCTAACGGTTGTACTTAGCCATACAGCCCTTAGCATAATTGTACCGGCCGGTGCAATTATGCACACACGGTCGCGAAAATCTCTCCGACTGCCCTCGATCAATAGACCTGTTGCAAAACGTACAGCGCCACGACGGCAGAGAATTTCGGGAACCCTCGGTACAGATCACACGCTTTCTGGTTGCGCCTCCGCGACTGCGCGCGCGTCGCGGCAGCTACCGGCAGCAGCCGTCGCAGCCATCCCGCCCATCCGCCGGAACGTCGTACGTCGTTGGCGGCGTACCGTATCTGTGGCAGCGTAAACGCATCGAGAAAGGTGATTTCAAAACGTTATTGGTCGTAACTTACTTTCGCGTCTTGCAGTGTCACAGAATCCACATATTTTGCACCACGACTGTGGCAGGGTGCGACTAGGTTCGACAGAGTGTTGGCGCAGCAGATGGCAGAGGCGGTGCGGTACTAAGGAGAGGGAGGGGAAAAAGGCAGACCCTCCCCTGTGCGCTCGTCCGACGGTCCGATTCGGCTACTCGGCTCTGGGATGCTCGAACGTTGTTGTTATGGTAACCTGCGTCTGGTCGCGTATGCCACGTGGTAGCGGGAGGAAAGACGATGGGAGGGGCGTAAAATCAGTCCACTTCCAGCTGGATTGTGGAACTGGAAATAAGGTGGTCCAGCTGGATTCCAGCTGGAATCTAGAATGGATCACCTCATTTCCAGTTCCATAATCCAGCTGGAAGTGGACTGATTTCGCCTGGGCGAGTACTCCCATTATTCGTCGCGCGGAGTGAGCGGGCTTTCGGGATTTTTGCAAAGGGTTTACTGACCCTCTAAGTGTGACGTCACTGCTCCAGGAAAAGCCGTTGCTAGGGTCGTTACTATGAACGTTTAGGACTGGATTTCACCCCGAAAGCGACAATGCCTGCCGGCTCCGAGCAGTGGCAAGCGGAAGGGAGAGGGCAAATAGTACGCGTGGCCACCGTGTGGTGGGGTCACCTAGGCATTAAGCACAAACCTGTCGTGTAGTGAAGCCAATCATCTCTTCCGTAGGAGACTTAGTGATGGTGTCCCACAAAGTTGACCATGGCGCGCGTCGTAAACAAAACAATAAGAAAGAAAGAAAGGGGCCAGGAGAGAAGACGAGGCGACACCGGTTCGGAGAGTTGGCCAGCTGCTAGAAGCTTTTGGAAACAACAAGAAAAAGAAGTGGCAGGACGCGACGCTTTGAAAAGAGGTTGCGCGCTCGAGCCAGGAAGACCGGTACAGGACGTCAGCGTGCGGTAAATATATCGAAGCACAAAACGGGATGCTGGGCTGAACGCACTCGCCTTATATGAATAAAAGATCATTGTATAACCGAAATTAGGCGTAGGTGCCCAGAACATTTGTACTGCTGCGAACTCCAGCACGCTCAACTACGCAGGCGCGCTCTCCTCATGGCGGTTTCATCGACAAATGAAAATAGAGTTGCACACTGTTTCATTACCTTGCGCTACGCATACTCCATAAAAAAGAAAAAGAAAAACTCTCTATGGAGCACTGTATATAGCGCTCGGTGGTGTCTGTTCTTCCTATGTCCCTGTCTTTAAGCGCAATCATGTTTTCTCACGTAATAAAACCCGCGAGTTCAAAGGTTAGCTTGCCTTCCCCGTGTATAAGCCACTAGTTACGTTTCAAAACGCGTCGACTTTCAGTAATCCACTGGATCCTATAATTTAATGTTGACGGTATTTAAATGGTCCCACAGACATCTTCCTTTATATAAATATTTAATTAACTTTAAACGAGCAAGAAGTTAAGCGGTATCTAAATGTGGTACGTGGCAGGCTTGCTCAATAAAAAACGAATAGCGTTTTAGGTCAATTAAAAAATAATCAAGCGCGCTTAAAAAAAATCGTATTAGTCGATTGTGATGTTCAGTGGTGCGATGCACATTGCGGACACTACCGGTGAAATTTACCACGCTATGACTTCGCTTGGAGATTCGCCGTCATGAGCACGCTGCTTGCGTTTAGAGGTCGAAACCGTGCAGACGACGCGAGCGCAAAGTTCTTGTGGTGAAACTCATAGTCCGTCGCGAAAGCTCCTTCGGTGATTTGATAAAGGAACGGCTCTCTTCTAGTAAAGTCGAACAACGTGTATACGCGTGCAAATGTAACCTCTGACCATTCCGGCCTCTTCGCAATCACGGCAATCACGGGCAGCCGAGAAAGCGCTGTGAACTACTGCAAAGGTATGTTCGCCCGTTCACCAAACATTTATCAATACCTCGTGCAGATACGAGCAGGTGTAAATTGAACGAAATTATGACGAAGAACCCCGAAACAAAAGGAGCACAAACACAAAGTCTCAAACACCACTGAACATTTATTCGACAAAAAGACTTGTTCGACAGTATGTGAATATGTTTGTTTGTCAATTGCCTAAGTGATTTGTGTGATCAAGTGAACTGTCTGTCAGTAACAAAGATAAACTTGTCTGCCTGATGCTTTTACCCGCTCCGCTCTTCCGCTCTTTCAAGTTTTGCTGAAAACTGAAATATCAGCAAGAGCCTGCACACGAAACTGGGGCCTCAAACCGATCGTATTAGAGTCAAATTAATTGCTTCTTCATCGCAATGACCGTCAGCCTGCTAATTTGAGAACTACTACAGCACAAGATACCTCGCTACAGGTATTGATTTTCTACAAATACCGCGTCACACGGAAATAAATCTAATTTTCATATAAACCTGATTAGTCCTCACACCCGTCATGATCCCAACAAATAGAATATCAAAATCATAAAATTATTCCAACGATTCCAACTGTTGCAGACAATATACTTTCATCGTTCTAATTTGCGCGCGTCGTCTGCTGCGGGCACTTCGAGACGTGTCGATGACCGGAAGTTGACGTCACAAATATTTCAGCAACACACGATTGACGACAAACAATTTTTTCGGGATATATAAGTACGACACCCAGCCAACCGACCTACCTCGTCTGATTTTTGGACGATCGCTTTTTTCGGAGCAAAATCTATACTTTGTTTCAGCTTCGGTCCAGACGCAGCCAAAGCTACAAGCGCGAGCTCCGGGCTTTCAGCATCCCTGCCAAGCACGCGCGCTCGTGCAGTGCAAGCACTGTTCTGGGCCACATGCTCGCGCTTGTAGCATCGGCTGCGTCTGGACCGAAGCTGAAACGAAGTATAGTTCCGTGTATTTGTCATAACGCCTCCGATATCCGTTTCATACCATAGTGGACCGCAGCGGATGCTACGAGTCCTCGTAACCAATCTAATGCCGCCTGAGTGTCACGTGAGCTCCGGAAGGGGCTCCGCAGCGACGCGCGGGGCACGTAGTCAAGCGATGTGCTCATCGCGGGGGGATTGGCTGGAATGACTCGCTGCCCCCGCTGTGGTCCGTCGTATGGTAAAACGGAATGACGGTTAGGAGTAGTGACGTCTGTAGGATTGCCATCGAGTCATCGAGTAGACCATTTGCTGTCTTACCCAAGCATCAAGGAGAATGCAGGGATTGGTGCTCCACGCGCCACACGCGTACGCCTTTCCTGTATAAAAGATTCGAAGTAAATAACCAAAAGAAAGCATTGACGAACGCGCGTGCAAGATGCCATTTGTTTTAGGTTTTTGCTTTGGAAAAGTTACTTCTGCTGAGGCCAGTACGTGCGGCGCGTGGAACACCAATCCCTGCATTCTCCTTGATGCTTGGGTAAGACAGCTGTTGCCTTCCCTCAGTTCCCTGCAAGCAGCCATTTGCCAGGTGCAGACCCCTTGCTTCCACCCAACTTTGCGCAACAGCCTGATCCTTAGCCCCGCTAAGTCAATTTCTTTTGCTATAATTAGAACATATTTCTCGTTTTCACTGATCAAGCTAGGTGGTCCCAGAGACGTTGTCAGATTTTTCGCACTTTGTTTGCTTGCCCTTTGTTTCTCCTTTGTGTAAGCGCACGTGCGCTTTTGAACGAATTTGTTTATTATTGCTTCGTCCTTAGCTCGTGCATTTTGTGCCCGTGCACTGTTACGTCACAGTGCACGGCGGGAAATTTGAATTGGGCCTCGTATTTCTATTTTTTTATAAAAAAAAAAAACTACGCAACTCTATAGTGAAACAATTTTTTTGTAGTGTACGTCCTGATATGCCATTTCAACGCCTAGCATCAAAAAAAAAATTTTTTTTTTTTCGTACCGAGTGCCTTTTTATCTTTATTGTTTGTGTACTGTAGTTAACGAAGTTGCACGTTTTATCAGTCTAATTTTTGCGTGCTTATTTCTCGCAACGGTTTCCTTTAATTTAAAACAGCTGTGCAAGGTGGGAGATGCAGTCTTAGCATGGTGTCAAGGTAAGTCTGCTATCCCGACACATGCCATGTGACTTGTGTGGAGAGAACTGAAGCTCTACTATCGAGCTGAGGGCAAGCCAGTTTTGAAGGCGTCGGAAAGGCCGTAACTGGAAAAGAGCGTCACCACAGGCACCTTTTTCGACAACTGCCACCTTCCGATTGGACAGGTTCTCGAAGTCCTCTTTGTCATTACTGGCGGGGGAGCTACCATGTCTTCCATCCAGAGAATTGCCTCTCGGGAAACCAAAACGCTCTCCACGAAACTATATTGCGGCCTGGACGTGGTGCTTTCGAGACACCTGTTTCCGATGGTTTGACGAAATGCAGAGCTTTCCAGCGAGACCGAGAATTGGTGGCCCCGGAAAAGGCGATGAGGCCGACGAGGCTAAGATTGGCCATCGTAAGTACCATCGAAGACGAATGGTTGATGGCAGACTTGTACGTAATCCGTTACAAGTAACGCAATTACTTGTAATCCGTTACATTTATCAGTAATTTAGTAAGGGAATAATTACATATTATCTAGAGTAATTTTAAAGTAATTCCCTTACATTTTTTACGTAACGAATTCCTTGTAATCCGTTACATTTTTTTCAAGACCAACCCCCCCCCCCCGCCCCCCTCCCCTTCTAAAGAAAGAGTTGTTTTTATTTTGGTAAAGTCGAGCGCAGTGACACTGTTGTTTGGCACTCTTCAGTTCCGCAAAACCTAACAAAGTGCCAAAAATCCAAATAAACATTTCTACAAAAAAATGGGGGGGGGAGGGGGGGGGGGCAAGTTATATCCGCTTTTTTTAGTCCCTTTGTTTGTTTGTTTTTTCTTTGCGATCGATGACGAGGAGAGGAGGACACCAAGTGACTGTGTGCCTCTTCGAGAAGCTCGAGGCCGTAAGTGCACAGACAAGAATTTACAATGTCCTTCTCGGTTATAGTGACTACGACCATTTTCATAATGTCACAACAGGAGCCACCGTCTTCCCTAAAATGTACCAAAAGAGATGTGATAATATGTGAAGGTGTTATTGCCACAAGCATGTTCTGTTCGTTGCTGCACACTTCTCTTAGAAAACAGGATTATTTTTTTCTGTTTCTTTCACCTAATTTGACCCTAGTTTAAAGTTTCTTACTTTTTTGCAGTCCAACCTCTAGGGTTGGCCCACTTTATTTGTGAATTCCAGCCAGGTTATCTGCATCTCAGTGAGCCTTTTTACAAGTCAGCTTTTTGCGTGCACTTCGGAAATGGTAATAGTCTTCCTTTCTTCTTCCTCCTGTTTTTACCCCAGCAGGACGCATCTTATCTCAAGCAGATATTTTTACAAATAAAACATAATCGTGGCTGACGTAGACTTGATATTCTGGGCTTGAGGAGAGAGTGAAACTCGTGAGTGAGACCTCATACAACACCTCCTAGAAGACAAGGCCAGTGAGCGCTCTTCCTCGTGACGTCGCGAAGGAAGGCCGTGGGGGCGCGCGGCGAAGCGAAGCCAACGCGCGTGGATCGACCGTCGTAGCGCGCTTTACTGTCACGCCGTGTCTTGTTAAGCTGAGCTGCACGCAGCAACGGGTCTCGAAAACATTTTTATTACACGGGCAAGAAATATTACGCCGCTAAATAATCGGGATGAAATGGTAATCGGGATGAAATGGTTTTGGGATAGGCTATAAGAAAAGAAAACGTTGAGCCACTGTAAAAATGCATATTTTCCGCAGATGCCCTTCGACAGATAACACAGTGTTTGTTTACAACAAAACAAATCACAAAGATCAGGTTGTATAACGCTTGGACACCTTTTTTGTAAGTGTCCCTACGATCATGTAAGCGATGGTATCGCGTGCAGTCGCAAGATTCTTGCAGCTCATACTCCGGCCCTGGCAAAAGTAATGTAATTTCGACCGAATGACATTATAGGTCCGACAAAATCCGAAAGCTCGCCGTACAACTCATGCATCCTCACTGTACAGACCTCGATCTGATTAAGTCCCATATCATTTAATTAAAATATATTAACTTTTCCGTGCGGCAGAGTACTAAATTCTTTCCTATTTACAGTCAACTAATTTACTTCTCCATATGGGCTCGAGCTTGCTACGTAGAACAAAAATATCTGATTTTGTATACAATAATGCTATTGCCGCTAAATCAGAGTTAAGACTCACTAGTATAACATAGCTGTGCAAAGGCAATAAAATAACATTAGTATAAATAAACACATAAGCACAAACAACACACTTGTATAATCGCACCGACTTGTTATTCACTCAGTGCCAGCTGAGTATTACCATGCATACTGTAAAACTCTTAATGTTATTCGCGAGCCCTTAATTTTCGCGAATTGTAAGTGCGAAATATGGGCGATAGCATTTTCGATCTTTAAGAATTTCAATGCAGGCCGCATCCTCAGATTCACTTGAGATTTAGTAATGCCGGTCTGTCCTTGTGACCCGATTCGCGAAAAATAGAAGGCCGCGAAATTAAAGGGTTTTACAGTATTTTATACAAATGTCGACGCAACCGCACGGATAACGCCGACGAACAAATGCCATTCTGTCACGAAAAACAAAAGCGGCAACAAACGCAACGCGCCTGCGTCCCACATGACCAAGCTCGTAAATAAGTTATTTACTCACTTGTCGATCGTATCCATACGTCCCACAATATCCATGGCGAAAACGTTTGAACTACGAACTTTAGGTCTATCGATAATCGACCAGTGTTTTCGTTGGCGTAGTTGCCACATATGTCCTCAAACCGTAGCAGGACTTGCTCCGCGAATCCACGTAAATGCCGTAATCAAGCGAACACAAAAAAACTACCCGAGACCTGCGGTGACGATCAGAAACCACAGGAAGGATCAAAAAGATCACACACACACACACACGAGCAGCGAGCGGCAGCGATTAGCAGGAAGGCTTAACAGCTCAACGTCGCGTCGGCCATCTGCTCGCGTGCGCTCTACAGCGATGACTGGATGTTTTTCGGTTCCCCTTCCCTTCTCAAAGTCTCAGGGTTCAGCGCAGACAGTCAGCGGCTCACTACAACGTAAATTTACCAGAATCAGACCCGGCCGCGAGAGCTTCGGTACCCAGCGGACCGATTCATTCCGAAAGTGTGAGGATCTGCGGGTGCACCGGTGCACGTAGTCCCGCGGTTACGGGGATAATCATAAATAAAAAAGACCATGCTTTCTAGCCTTTATAGCGCGTTGTATATTATGTTTATATTCTATATATAATAAATTGTACAATACTGCGCTTGCAAAACATATATTAATGTCACCCATAAACGCTCCCGAACACCCGCGTCGTCGCGTTTTTTCCTTTGTCGATGCGGTCGGTGCCTAAAATTTTCTCACGTAGTTGCGCTATAAGACTTCCTTCCTCCCGCCATTGGGCGTAACCACTCAGGCGCTCTGGCCTTCTCTACAGAAGTGTTGGGCCATAGCGCAGCCAAATACTTTACTATTTGGCGCGGCTTACTTAGTACTCTGCGCTTCGCTGCCCATGTCACACCGGACGTCTATCTGGAGAACACCGGAGTAAACTGCAGTCGGTTCGCGCTCTGTGCGTTTTTGAACGGCACCAAGAAAGGTACACACGGCCAGCGTGCGTTTACGTTTCCTTGTTTTAACCGACGTTCCAATTAATTGTTGTTATGAGTGTCAGTATTTTGTTTCGATTACTTATATTTATATACTGGAAGCGTTTTTTTTTTATTCACCAACGTCCCAATTATGTTTCGACTTGTTCAGAACCAAAGGAAGAAGAATATCGAGCCAAACCTTATTTATTATTTAATTATCGCCTTACTGTTACAACTATGTTTTGATATTGTCTGGCAATATATGCCGGTATAGTAAGATGTACATAAATCAGTTCTTATTCTAGTTTTGGCTAGACGTATGATGACTTCTACAGCTGCGCGATTTCGACCATGGAGAATTTTAGTAGATCAATCCGACGACTCCGATAACGATACCCGATACCCCGCCGCCGCCTTTGCGCATTCAACATATAGTCATCGGGGGCATCGGAGGTATCGGAACGATCTACTAAAATTCTCGGATATCAGGCAACGGCTGCAACAGGAAGCTCGAGGTAAATAGTACTTCCCTTGCGTCGCTGTGGAAGCTCAATGCAGAGCATAAAGCATTCGTGAGGAACAATATGGCACTCCCATCCAAAGCTTCAGTTCAAAGGGTGTTCAGCGTAGCAGTCGACATCTTCAGCAAGCAAAAACACAAAATGTCTGACGAGATTTTCGAGAGCCAGCTGTTGCTCGAAATACTCAAGGTCAATAAATGGAACAGGTTGCAACAATAAGAACTTGAATAACCCTCTTCCCTTTGTTTCTCAATTGAAGACAATAATCTTGAAAGTAACGCCACGAAAGTAACGGATTACTTTTTGGGGTAACGGTCACTTACTTTTATCGGAGGGTAATTGTAATTGTAATAAATTACAATTTTGACTTGAGTAATTGTAAATGTAATTCCTTACTATTTTTCAGTAACGTGTACAAGCTCTGGTTGATGGCATATGGATTCTTGGAATGGTGGAACCTCCAAGCAGGGGCTGCAGGTGATCATCGCCGAGAGTGAACACGTGCGCTTGGAGGTGTGCGAAAACAACAAACGGGACAAAGCAGAACTGCTCAGATTGATCAAAAGACATGTGTTGCCTGGCACCACCATCATGACCAACGAGTGGGCAGCTTAGAGCAGCCTTCACTCAACCTGGGTTCCAGCACGACTATCAACCATACTCTGTACTTCATGGATCCCGTGGGCCGAACCCGCAGACCATCGAGTCCAAATGGAGGTCACTGAATTAAGCGCCACCATGATCACTCTGGCGGAACCCGACACGGTGGATATGGGCTGCATCTCTGCGAGTTCATGTGGCAAAGAGAGATGGATATTAGAGACATGGATCCCTTCCTAGGAATCCTGGAGGCAGCTGCAGCTGTGTATCCCCCAGGACCCACAGCCACAGGGTGGCGGTGCAGTTTGGAGAAATGTGGTACGGCGGCAGCAAAGTCTGTCAGGTGTACTATAAAACCAGCCCGCCCTGCCAGAGCTGCAAATCCCGACTGCCCAGCCAACCCTACGACAGCCACAAGCCCCATCGGCACAACCCATCCTGCCACAGCCGCAAGCCCCAACGGCGCAGCCCATCCTGCCAACAGATGCAAGCCCCAACAGCCCAGGCTACTGCAGTACAGCCAGCTGTGGTGCTGCAAGGCACTGCCATGCAGCAACCACCACAACTGCTGCTAATACCACAAGCTATCCACCGTGATTGCAGCACAGCCTGGTGCAGCCCAGGCACCTGTACTTCAGAAGGCAAATGACTGCACACCAACAACTGGCACAGGTGCCTTCAACATCTGCTGCATCAATGGCTGGGGGTCACATCTGCTCAGGCGCCAATGAGCAACCATGCCATGGAAGCATGGAGCCTTCCTGGGCCCACTGTCAGCCAGATACTCTACCCAACTCTGCCCAGCAAGCTCTCACCCTCAACACTGCATTGTTGGCCATGGCACCATAGATGTCTGCGACATCTGCACCAACAGCTCCTGGGATGGTCCAAGTCATGCCACAACAGCCAGCTGGATTGCAATATCCGTTGGTAACAATCATGCCCTGGACCTGCTTGTAATGCTGGAGTCCCACTAGACCGACATGCCAAAAACAGCCGACAACCGACAAGCCTCAAGCATGTGTGGCATGCACGCGAAGGCACCTTTGGCAAACTTTTAGTCTTGCGGTGCCCGTAAAGTAAGCACGAGCGATTGCAAGCCTGCAAAAGATACCTTGGCATGCTTGCTGCCGGTGCTTGCAACTTGTTGGTGTCAGTTGTTTCCGTTTGTCACTCTAGTCAGAACTCGGCGATAGCTGACCCACCACGACGTAAATGTCGTGGGAAGTCCCCTCGTAGGAAGGCAGCAATGGACTGGACAGCATACACCTTAGAAAGCCAGAGATGCATCCACGTCCCACCTCCTCTTCAAAGCCTTCAGGGACAGCACAGAATTGTGAGATTGTAAAGTATCATCTCCAGCAGTTGTCAGATGCAACCGCCGATTTTTCATAGTGTCATCGCAGAGGAAATGCCGTTGCTGCACTTTCTTTAGGGTCTTGCTTGTACAGGACATACTTATCGCACATGTTTTTACTTTGAAGTTTTCCCAAGCTGTTCCTTCAGGTTGTTGCAGGATCCAGTGACATGCCCATAGATGCATGATACCTCTCTGAGGTATGTTACGAATCACAAACCAGACTGGCTTTGCCAGATCACCCACATTTTTCTCTCAGCAGACCCTGCCTGCTAGAGAGCGCGTATCCCAGGTGGCGGATAGGGATGCTTTCTATCGCACAGATACCTGCTCCTCTGCGATTCAGATGGTCACTTCAAAGATTTCCTTTGAATAGAAAAAAATTGTCATTGATAATGCTTGCATAGTTAACTTCCATGTGACTAACAGAGGAGCAGTTGAAGACCTGTGTGATAAAAGTGGTGCTTGCACCCGCGGACCCAACAGGAAGTAAGATTTTAACATCATCTGGTGCCCTATGGATCAACCACTGAACAAAATTTGCACAAGCAGACTTGTATGCAAGTGAATAAACTTTCTAATTCCTATGGTAAATGAATGTTGTTGCAATGCTTTTGTCCGAGTATGTTGCCAATGTTTGGTGGTCAGTTAAGAAGTCGTGCAAGTTCCGTTGAAACGGGATTTCCTTCACATCATCTTTGATGATAGAATGTACCACTTGCCCTGTAAAAATCCTTTTTTTAAAAGTGAGTATATCCCAGGGTGTCGAACCGAACCCGAACCGAAAACCGGATCAAAACCGTTATTTTTGACCGAACCGGAACGAAAACCGAAACCGAAATCGCACGCTTCATATTGAACCCGAACCGGAACGAAACCATAACCTGAGTTGGCGGTTACCGGTTCAATGAAATCGGTTCAGGGCCAATTGTGTCAATAATTGGTTTAAATGGGAAAAGTTGCGGGCGTAATTTGTTCTCATGTTGCCATGACTAATCCTAACATACTGCGAGATATTTTTACATTTCGTTTTTATTGCATACGTAATAAAAAATACATCATCGTCTGGACAGCTTCAACTTTCCCTTGCTTCCTGGATTGATCCCTGGCGGCACGGTAGCGGCGGCGGCGATTTCAAAGCACCGCTTGGCCGCCCGCTTGGCTACGAAATGTCCATTTGTCGGAGCGGATTGCGCCACTGTAGGCACGGAGGCCTACGCGTCCGCGAATGTTTGGCCTCAAGATGGACCGTAGTTGCAGTCGACGAGCCATTTAGCCAATCGAGCACCCAGAGCGCACCAAGTGACCTTCCGCTTGAGTGCAGCGACACCATGAGGCTAGGAGGGACAAGTACCGTGCTGCATCGGCAGTATAGTTTGTAGGATCGCCTGTGGTCCATTGCAATAAAAAACATTATATTTTCTTCAACGTGCTCGGAGTGTTACCTTACGAAAAAAAAAAGAAGGCATGGGTCGTGCAATGGCGACGCTACTCGGCGATGGTTCGCCGCCGCGCCACGCCCTGGAAGGAGGCCAGGGGGAGGAGGAGGGGGGGGGGGGGGGAAGAGAGAAGAAAATGTGTCCGTTTATTTTTTTATAGGTTTGTCACTCTAGCCAGGTCAGCATGTCGCCTGTTCAACCATTTTCTCATTTTTGTTTGAAGTCCTATTTCATCGACTTCAGCTGAGCATTCGAGAAACGTCGTTCGCTGTGGTGGCATTACTGAAACTTTGTTCGTTGGCTGACAGGTACAAATAAATGACCCGGTCTGTGGGACTCGGACCGGGTCATGTGTCCATTTATTATAAAAGAACACGTGTGTGCAGAGCGAAACAAACCAAAACATATAGAGGGTAAGGAATCTACCTAGATCCCAGCATGTGATCTTCACAGCCCAGTACGTGCGTGTTCGTCGCTTCAGAAAGCGAGCAAAGCACGCGCTATACGCCCGAGCACAATAGATGGCAGCGGCCACAAGCTCTTTTTGGAAAGGTCTATGGACCCATCCCGAAAATACGCCCTCTTCTGGCATATTTTGAAATACTGCGCAGCTGCGTGTGCAAAAGACACCATAAAAATCGAAAGCCGATCGCAGATATATAGTTCACTTAACAGCAGTAATATACAAGTAATAGCTTTGCCGATTAATGGTGTCATTTGTGCACGTCACTGCGCAGAGTTTTTTTTCTTCATATCTGCCTGAAGAGGGAGTAGTATTGGGATGGGTGTATTGCAAGTATCTCGTGCTCAGAAAAGTCTGCAGGAAGTGCTCGGTCAATATCCAAAGGTTGAGTTAGGAACCGGTTCGAACGTCGCGCTTATTAAAACCGGTAACCGGAGTGATATTATGTGCGCTACCCTAAACCGGAACCGAACCGGAACAAAAATACAATGCTACTGAACCAGAACCCGAACCGAACCGAAATAATGAGCGGTTCGATACCCTGGTATATCCACTCTATCCGATGCTCTAATGGTAGCATTACACCGCTTCTCCACACCACCCAAAAAAAGCTTGCGTCTTCAAAAGCACAGAGCTAAAAATGGAATATTTTTTATCAATTCGGTCCTTCGCCTTTGATTTGTGAACTCAAGGATGCTCGGTTAGGTCATCTTCATCTGTCGCTGCCATTAGAACAAAAACATATCCTCCGAGATTCTTGCCGCACAAATTTCTCCCCTGGACTTCTAAATGCTTGGCTGCCCAACAGGAGCATAATATGTCTCTGCAGAGCTCCACAACCTGTTCATTTCACAAGGCCAGCATCAGCGTCTCAAGGTTAGATGTGTGCACACAACATAAAACTTTCATCTTCATTGTTCTGCAAGAAACACCGAGAAAGGTGGGGCATGTGAGCATGCTGAGACACGGTTCAAGTGTCACTCTGCTTATGCACTGGCTTTGACTACTTTGTTTCACACACACTTAACTGAGACACTACCAAGAGCGTTCCTTTATAAGACTTGCATGCTGATCCTTCACAACTACCTGGATGAAGTTGAACCACAAAGGGAACTAATGACAAGTCTTGTTCTGACTAACGAAACTTGCATGTGCTTAAAAAAAATAAGCTGTTAATCGCCGGCTGCAGAGCGCTCCCACATTCTAACCAGGATTGCCAGTCCTCGTTATCACAGATGCATCTGGATAAGGTATTGTTTGCCTCAAGAATGTTTTTACCAATAGAATGAAAATATTCTGTTGAGGAATGGAAGCCCTCGTATGCACGTGGATACTATAACATTGGCATTTTTACCTCTAGGGAGCAGGTGCATGCATGGCCACCAGGACATTATACTGTTCCATGAAGAGCCAGATGAAACTGACATATCTTAGGTTTCGCCTTGCATCAAGGGGCTTGGGAGTTCAGTGCGGGCGTTAAATTGGTTCAGTCCTCGGCTATCTAAAACGACTAGGTTGTAACTAGGGTAAACCTCTGAAGAACACCTGCTAATAAAATTTCTACCAATTCAGATTTATTCAATATCTCAGATTTATTCAATATCACAGCACAAAGTCAGTGGTCTTAAGAAAGTGCCACCACAGTTGTACCCTTCATAATGGGAGGTAGCTTGTGCCACCTAGCCTAGGTCTCTTTCTCTCCCCTTTAAGCCAATTTCCTTCCCCTCTGGATGTTTATAACTATCACCAGGCATTGTGTGACCTTTGGGGAGGGGGATGTGCATGGTGACACATGCACACTGATGCGAGATCACATCTATGCATTATCTGCGAGAAACGGTCACTTTTCTAAGTAGAAACATTCATAAAAGTATTTCAAGCCCACAGTGAAAGAACGATGCATAAAATATTAGGAAACTTGCACAGATTTGAAGTGATCCAGGTCCACCCCATAGGTGGTGCCAGTGTGGTCTCTTGTCGCAAGTGGTTGCAGCACGCGCCATCACACTTTGACGTGAATGCGTCAATGTGCCGTGTAGCATACAAGATGGAGGCTGAGCGAACCTGTGTATCAAACATGGGTTTTTACTTGATTAGTACTTTCGGGGATTTTGGATTTTGAAGCAGCCATCAAAAATATTTCCAAAATCTAGTTTTGTTTTTACAAAGTTTTGTAGGACTTTTTCCTTTATGTTTTTGAAAAAAAAAGAAAAGGTTATGTGACTAGTGGGACATGTCAGTGGAAAAAATAACACTCTCCACCTTTTTAAAACTGGGTTTATTCCTCTGCATTTTAAACAACAACAAGGTCGCAATGCAGCGGACGCGTTTTCCAAAAGAGAAAGAACGCCGCAAGCTTACTTCTGGCCCCAATGCCCAGTGCGTCAAGTAAAACAAAAAAACTCATTTACATCTAAACATGGTACATAAAAGACATTTGCACACCAACAAAGAAAATTGATTTTAGAGGAAAAAATTTAAACAAACTTTAAGAGCACTTAGATTCATTAAAACAACAAACGTCCTCATACATTAGCACATAAAAACCCAACAACCAATACGAAGCAAATTAAAAAATGAAAACGATGGGGCACCTAAAAAGACGCAACTGCAAATCAACTCTGCCGTTAGTTCCGTCGGTCGACGAAAATGCGACAATGCCAGTTTTTCGCGGTTCCCCCCTTCTCTGCAAGCACCGGTCACACAATTTTCATTGTCCATCCCGCTCAAAAAGACGTCACATTCTTTGATGCACTTACGCACGCGTTAAATGCGGTTCTTGGCTTGTTGACGGCGGAATCGTCTTGACTCGAAACCCGCGCACGTCCTCCTGAACGTCTTGTTGTCGAGTAAGGTGTCCTCGCTACTCCATGCGTCGTGGTCCCCGTCGCTACTGTGCCCAGAATGTGTCTTCGAAAGTGGACCCGGAGTAGCAACAAATTGTGCCGGACGGCGCCGAATTGCCAACATGGTGCAAAGTCAGCACTGCGTCGTCAAGGTCAACAGTTGTAGTGGACGCTACGGGCCTATCCGACCAATCCGGCTCCGTGAACACGGCGCGCGATGCAACTTTCCGCGTGTCGCATCGCCTCCTCTCTGAGGTCACGAGACACCTTGTGAGGCTTCGGCTTACGTGGCGTAAGTTGCGGTCAGTCGAACGGGGCGTAATAAAAGGTTTTAGAAGATTGTTCCGGTAATGCCGACGATACCCGAAACTCTGGCAACGCCTTTGCACATGCACCGCATCGTTATCGGACAACGTCGCCGGAGGTGCCGGAACGATGTACTAAAATCCCCCAGTGGCGCGGAGGTAGCACCGTGGCACGCATGTGAACGGGCCCGTACGACATCGTGGAGCGGAAATCGAGGGACCACTTTTCGGGACGTGGTAAATGCACCGATTGGAGACGCGTTTTGGGCACCATGCCTACGCGTTCACTTCACTTCGTTGCGGTGGCCGTCGTCGTCGTCTTCGTAGGGGGAAATTCGACGACATCTACCTTCTCGACGGCCTTGAACGACGGGTAGAGGCCCTGCTTCCCGGTGCGGCGGTTCACCCCTTGGAGTAGCCGTCCCAGTGGTTGCCTGCGATGCCAAGGATGTCGCCCTTGCGGACATCCATCTCTGAGGCCCCGCGGGCGGTGTGGTCGTACGCCGCCACCTGGCTGTGGTCCTTCTGACCACCGAAGTAGTATATGTCGTCCAGCGACTGGAACCGCTTGGACGCGTCCACGTGCGACAGCTGCATGATCTCGTACGCCATGCGGCACACCTGGGTTCCAAAATAAAGCAAAACAATGGCAACTTTTTTTTTTTCAAACTTGTTACGGAATGTTTTGTAAAGGCAGGTGATAAGGACGATTAAGTGTTTTAATGGCTCGAAATGCAATTCAGGTCATGCAGCACCAAAAAAGGTTTAATTAAGAAACAGCAGAAATATTTTAATTTGAAATGTCTATTGTAAGAGTAAGAAACTGCAGTGTTAAAGGGATACTGACAACCCCCCAAAAATATTGTTTATGCTTTGCCAGGTGATCTATTATGGTGCTAAGAGACTACCCAATCAATATTTTGCTACAGCATCACATACAGTTTTAATAAAGTAAAAAAACGCAACTGCTCGAAACCGCAACCGAAAGTGAAGTGGGGAGGAAGAAGAAATATAGAGGAGAAAGTTACCGGAAATCACGTGGCTCTGCTACTTTTTTTCTTCAATAAACATATTTGCAGTTTTTAGAAGCCACGAAAATGGGGTATTATAGGTTTTGTTTATTTTTAGTATTGAGTATGTGCCTTTGATGACCCACGACTTTGATTATCTTTGGTGGTTGTATCTAAACCATAGAAAACGGCACGTGACCACGAAGAAGAGAGTGAGTGTCACTCAAACCGGCCAGTTCTTGATCGGCGGTTTTTGGACAAAAAGAAAACAAATTTCGAGCTGCAAATTGTGTTTTGGGTAGTTGGGCTCTCATATGTCATGTACAAATAAAACATTTGGCAAGCATAAATACCCTGTCAGTGTCCCTTTAAGGGCCTATGACTGGCGTAGGTAGCCAGTTTCCTACGAGAAAGTCTAAAACATGACCAAAAGGAACCAAGTGTTTACCTCCGCGCATAAAGTTTAGATGAAATGGAAGGTGATGTACGGAAAGTTGGAAAAAAAACATGCTCGACATTCTTCATCAGAGAATCTGCAGTGTCATGAAACGTGCAATAAACTACCACAATGTTTTCAAGGTTGACTGTCTTCGTTACAAAGAAGCTATCGACAGGTTTGTAATAGCAAAAGACGTAGAAAACAAAATAGTAATGCAAAAGTTTAACACGCAACTTCCCCTTCATTTAGCAGCAAAGCCTTAATAGGCCTCTTGCCAAATTACCCAGGTACCAAGGAGAATGCTGGGAACATAGGTATCCACGCTGCACGAGCTCGCCTTACCAGTATAAAAGATTCAAAGAAAACGCAGAAGTAAGACGTAGACAAACTCGTCCAAAGAACCACTAGTGTTCTGCTTGAGAGCAATTATTGCTGCAGACGCCAGCACGTGCAGCGCATGTATGTGACTACACTTCCAGCATGCACCTTGGTGCTTGGGTAATTTAGCAAAAGGATCATCGATGTATAACTGTGCACCACCTCAGCCTTCCCACCAAATTTTAACAGAAATCAAATGAAAAAGAAATGCAACAAGCATACATATATTCCACCCCACATTCAGTGCACCTGAGCTATCATAGAGATCAAGCACTCTTGCAACTCGTACAGTCGAGTGACCTTTTTGGGTCTCCGACTGCCCCAAGATTAGGTCAGGCGATGCTGGACCCTTTCAACCATGGTACCGGAAATGAGTCTTCGACTGGCGTGTTTACATTCCAATACCGCCCTCGTATCCAAAGGTGGTCTTGAAGTGGCAAGATACAGTAGGCTCGTGATAATTCAAACTCGGATATTTCGTACTTCTGGTTAATTCAAACAAATTTTATATATTTTTGTTGTCCCGCTATGGTCTTAACGTATTCATAAGCCGCTTAATTCAAACGGAATTTTCGTGTAATTCATACTTTTTGTTTTCGTGGCCACGTTGAGTGCGCTTCTTTCCGAGCACCCTTGCACTGCAGAGAAGCAACATCCGCGGAGCTTGCTTCCATGGGTGTTGCTTCTCCGTACAGCACCGGTGCTCGCTTGCTTGGTGAGAAGTGCACTCAAGGGGTTCAAGCAGGGCAGAGCCTTGTATAGAGAGACTTTAGTCAATGGAGGAGCGGGCAGAGCCAGGGCGTGCATCAGACGCAGACGGGGGCCTGGCATGCTCTTTTGGCGAACCAGAAGCCAAAAAGAATACCCCTAGCGATGGCAGCGAGAAACAGTTTTAATAACAGTGGAAGGGTTAAATATAGTAACAGTTAAAAATATGGTGCACGTGATGTTTCGATTATGATCATGCAAAAAGACGTAAAGAAAAGCAAATTGTTGCGTGTATGTTGATACAGCCGGAAGTTAGTCTACCTCAGTGGGCGTCTGGTGTCTCAACCGTAGATGAACAATTTAGCCAGTGCAGTACAACCGCTAGCCTGGGGTCAACGTGCACCATGCAGTAGTGAAACACGACCGCAGGCCGGTATGATGCTCATCCAGATCGGAACAAGCAGGGTGGGGATTGAACCCAGGGTCCCTGGGTTCTGCAGTGCGAGCTTCGCTCCACGTGCTCCGAGTTGGTGTGCGCTAGCCCACTCGGCCACCGACCCCCTTCATAAAGATTTAAGCAACAAATGTGCCGCTCAAACTCTGTTTTGCTCAGACAGACTGTGACCGCTCGGACGGCAGATTCCCGGCCTTCGGCGCCTGGCGTACGGATTATGTCGATTGTTCTGCTAGTCGCACTCTTCCACTACGATTTTGGATGACCGTGATTGAAGCATCACGTGCACCATATTTTCAGTCACCGAGAATTACTTTGATGCATTTATTCATTTTGTTTCTCGCGACCACTGCCAGGGTATCATTTCAGGCTTCTGGTTGGCCACATTCGAAATAGTGAAAACGCCCTGGAGCATGCCCAGCCTGCTTTCGGCCAATGGCACCTCCTTATTTGCCCTCTATACTTCCCAATGAATGGCCAAACTCTCTATATACAGCTCTGAAGCGGAGCACATTTGAGCTATGAAAACGGGCACCATGCGGAAATTTCCAGAACAACTTGCTCGGATGCTGTGACATGGTGGCGCGGCATAGATCCACGTAACAGCCTCTGCGCAAGTTGCTATCAAAACTGCCGCGCGGTGCCCATTTTCATTGCCATTGCTCATGTGCCTCTGTTTAATAATTCACACTGGACAATTTCTTGGCCTGATGAGCAAACTGAATTTTGTTTTGAGTTGTCATGAGCTGTCTAAATAGCCCACAACAAACATTTTTGAATGATAAATAAACTTCTGTCATACATTTCACAAGTGTTTCATGTGTAGCATACCTGCTTATGATCAGTAGGCCTATGTAAAGGTAATCATCAAATATCTGCTTTGTATGTGTAGCCCTTCATGTGGCAAATCATAATTTTATCTTGGATCATACTTAGATGAATTTCTAATAATTCAAACAAAATTCGTGGCTTCCTGGAGTTTGAATTAAAGGAGCTGTGCGACAGTTTCAGTGCTTTGCTTAAATAATTTGGGAGTTGGTGTCTCGACCTTTCTGAAGTAAAGAACAAGAAACCGCTTTTGCCTGCATGTCCTAGTTTTTATTTTAAAAATGGACAAAGATTGAGGTTTTCGGCACCTCTCAACTCCTTCAGCATCTTCCGAGTCACGTGCGCTGTGACGTCAATGGGGTTGGCGGGGGTTCCGGTGGAGCTCTGTCTCTAGAGCCATCAGTGAGCAGCGAGAACTCATCAGCTTGCGACCGCGTGACCACGTGCTGGCGGGCGCAGCAGCGAACAATATGGTAAAAGGAGGAAAGTCTCATTCAAGTCCGGCCATACCCGTGCGGCCCTGTCCCCCTCCCCTCCGGCTTCTGGCGGCTGTTCCGCTGTTCGCGGTAGCAAATAGAGCTGACGGTTTTGTGGACCTAGGATAGATGGCGCCACTAAAACTCTGTATAATAAAAGTTTTGTTGATGATACCAGGCTTTTGACACATTTATATTTATGTTGGAATGACAAGATTTATAAAAAGTTACCTTTTATCGAGCAGGTATTCGCACAACTTGCTATATTTCTACAAGACCCCCATTGACGTCGTGCTGTGTGTTTCTCATGGCCGCCGCTTGCGGCTGCAGGTAGAGGAATATCCGAATTTTCGCCTCGCGATTACGTGGCAGAATCGCGACATTTTGAAGGAAGGAGGTGTGTTTTCTGTCCTTTGTGACAAGGTGAACAATGTCAAAAGTAGAAGATGTCAGTTCTTTTAACGTTAAAATCGTTGCACAGCTCCTTTAATGAGAGTCTAATGTATTTTGTGATGGCGGTGTAGAGGAAACACAATCACCTCTGTCTTGTTAGCATTCCATACCACCTTTATGAAATATACCTTCTAGCATTTCAGCAGTGTACGGAAGTGAAATTTTAGCACCTATTTCTTTGTCTAGACGTGATCTCCTTCATGACAGCGGCTCACAAACCCCGGTCTTTCATCCGTAAATGCGAGGAAAGCAATTTTAAAACAGATAAAACGATTTCCCAGTACTACCTGGTAATTGAGGGGACCGATCGCTTCATTGGAATGTCCGACATCATGGGGCCATCAATAGCAGCGCCACGGCGCAGCGTGTCCGATGGATCCGCACAGGATTGGGCGGCGCTTGTCGCACCTCTCAGTTCTAGTACACCATACCTCGGGTATTCTCACTTGGCGGGATTGTAATGCGTTGATGATAAAGCCGGCGCCACCTAGTGACGACTATCGTAATTACGGTACCCTTGGCCGTTTATGGGCCCGTGACGTTGCAAGCGTGACGTCCCGGAAAATATCCCGAGACGCCTCACGCCGCCTCGATGGCCGATTTTGAAGCGCTCCCAGAATCCGTTGGTTGGAATGAAAAATATAGCCATCCGCTGAAAATACAAGCGTGTGACTATCATTTACGGATATTATGGATCATACTTCACCCAATTTGAAGTGTTCCAGCGATATTTCAAGTTTCGATTTTGTACCCCTTTAATAGTTCACACCAGACAACTTATTGGCCTGCTTTGTATGTATAGCCATTCATATGGCAAATCATAATTTTATATTCGCATGATATTTAGATGACTTTCTGATAATTCTGAAACACAAATTCGTGGCTTCCTGGAGCTTAAATTATTGAGAGTCTACTATGTCATGGGTTGACCACAGAAGAACTTCGGATGGTCAACCCTCAACCTGAGGATTGACCACAGAAGTTCCGACCAAAACTACGATCAAAGGCAAGAGCAGCCGTCGTCGCTGCATCCCATGTCCCAGCTGTCGAAGCTTCCGTGGACTGTCACACTGGAGAGCGACCCGCAGCAGATCAGGCACGTGCTGCATACGCCTCCGTTGATGTGCCACCACCGGATCATAGCAGACAACAACATGACACTTCTACGACACCGGTGAGCAGAAATTGAGGGACCACAGACAAGGGACGCCACAAACACACCAGTCAAACACGGACTCCAAGCACCGTAGTTGAACTACTATGGAGCCTGGAACATGCTTTCGACCAGCGTGCTTACCGTGTCCTAATCCGTGGCCCCTCCATTTTTGCCTCATAACATCACAGAGCTGTTATGCCATTGCCTGCCACAATCTTGGTAATGGCACAGCAGTGGCGGCGGATGTAAAGACTCCTGTTCCGCTGCAGGTCGTTCCCCGGCTCGACAGCCCACGGAAGCTTCGGCTGCAAGGAGTTCGGAAGCTGCTACGACAGTGACGCTCGCATTCCCTCATACTTTCTGCCGGAACATCTACGACCAAGTTCCAGAATTGCGACGTCGCATGACAAGCCGGTTCTTGCAATCAATCTGTTGCTACTTTGGGGCCACTGCCAGTCAAAGGTGCAATCCATTCACCGTAGTCGAGTCGAGCCAAGTCGTACCCATTCTACCGGCCGGCGAGACGCGACTGCGGCCGCCCCTCACCTGGGAGGAGAAGGTGCAGGAGAGGAAGTCGCACTTGGAGAGCATGTGGATGTCCAGGATGATGCCCCTCAGGGACTCGGAGGTGTACCGGTTGCCCAGGGACGCCGTCTTGGCCACCTGGCTGTCTCCGTAGAACTGGTAGTGCGGGTACCTGGTGCCCAAAGCGGAGGAAAACTCTGAAGTTTGACATCTGTCGACGACACACAGCATCTTCCGGTCCGTATAAGTTTCCAGAAAAACAGTTATCTTAATTCTGTGTCTAAATTACAATGTTTCCAAACAAGCTCGCCCGCACACCTTTGCATAGGTCGCTCAACTCGACATCTCATGCTTAACTAGAGACCTTACGATAATCAGCTGAGCTTACTTCGTTAGTCCAAGCAAAAAAATCAATGAGGCGAGGGAGCCACGACCTACTTTTGCCTCGCCTCTCCCAGGAGCTTGGGGTCATCAGTGGCAAGGTAGACGCGTCGCTTTACACCGGGCGTCTGCAGCTCCAGCTTGGCGAAGTAGTCATCCACGAACTCCATGTACTCCTCAATGCTGTGGAAGTCGGCCTCCGTCCCAATCTTGTCTGTCCGCCTCACGTGCACCCTGCGTCGTGGGGAGGCCAGTCGCCGGGCATAACGGTCCAGTTTCAGTTTAAATCCTTGGACGTCCCTCCCAGCCTTTGGGATCGACGTTCTCAGATCAACTGGGTTGGTCTAGTTCATTTTACAATTTGGACCAACATTCTTAAGCGCCGAGTTTATCTAAGTACAGTATAGACCACTTACAACGTAACCGCTTACAGTGCAGGACCGGGTATAACGCGGCTTTTTTCAACCACCGGTTCGCCTCCCATACAACTCCATGTAATTACATACCGCTTAAAATGCAGGCGCGCGAAGGGAAATACCGGTTATAATGCAATTTCTAAAACAAACGCTAAAAAAAAAAAAAAAAAAAGCGGCATTTGTGGGGGCAAGGAGGTTGCTCGAAGAAGCAAAGAGAGAGGCGAAGACGAATGACTACGCAGCGAGTTACGACTCAGCGAGGTAGCGAGGTGCGACCGACACAACCGACACACGCACGCGCGTGCTCAACTCCGAAAGCCCCATCGAGCCACCCACAAGCCTTTCACCCTTTCGATTTCACCCCCTCGCTCGAGTGACGCAACACCAATCCTCCTTTCTTACACCGCGCGCGCGCAAAACGAAGGCTGGATAGCTGGATAGTTTCGCTTCTTGCAGTTTGCTAACTTGCTCCACGTCGTCTGTTTGGACCGCGTGTAAGCAACAAACAAAAGTAAAGTTTTTTTTTGTGTGTGTGTGTGTGTGTGTGCGCATTTGCGAAGGAGAGAAGGGAGGGCAAGGAGCAAGGTGCATGGCTGGCATGGCGCAACACTTGCAAGGCGCATCGCGTCCTTCTCTCTCCCTTTCCCCCTTGCGTAGCGAGGGGCTTGCGGGAGCTGCGCGGCAGCAGAGGGGCGGAGGTGGCAGAGGCGCGAAACCCGACGCCCGAGGTATGCGCGCGGCGGCGGCCACGGCTTGGGGGCCTGCTGCTTCCCGATCGCACTCTCGCAATGAGAGGTGAACCCTGTTCCGGCCGCAAAGTCTCAAAGGAACGTGTCACGGTTTTGTTTTGTGCAAACATGGACGGCTCCGACAAGCGGCGCTTGTTTATCATCGGGAAATACAAACGACCGCGTTGCTTCAAGAAGCGAGAATGTCTGCCTGTGGTGTACACAGCATATGGAAAGGCCTGGATGACCCAAGAGTTTATCTAACATAAAATAAATTGTTTTACAAAGGTAAGTTGTCTCATGGCATGTATTTTGGCCTGAAAAATTGATGTTTTGGTTATAGTGCGGTACCGCTTATAGTGCGGATTTTCGCGACTCCCGTGACATACGTTATATGCGGTCTACACTGTATGTCGTTCTGAATCATGAAGAGGAAAGGTCCGCTCTATGATCGCTGACAGTTACAGAAATGCAAGGCAGGGCAAGTTCCGAGCGTCTCATTGATGTTCCGCAGCCATCGAAATTGTGGCATTAGCACATACGAATGCCAAAGAATGACTCGTCAAACAAAAACATCATACGGGGTGCAAGTGGAGGAGACCAGAGGAAGCATAAGTAAAGGGAGTGATCACGTGTGCGATGAAGCTCCACCCCTTCAGCTGCTCCTTGGTCTGGAACAGACGACATCTTGGCCATGGGTGTTGCTCATTTGTTATTGCGCATCTGGAGTTGTTAGTCGACAAAACAATCTACCCCCTTCACAATGTTTCCTCTCCCCTTTCTCAAAGGGTGAATCCTCATTCAGTAAAGTGTGGTATTCGGCGTCTGGACGCCTCACCCTCGACGCCCCTGGTCCCTCTGCGTGAGGAGCGGACACTCTTGCTCGCTCTGATTGGAAGGATGCAGCGGGCAGAGACAAAGGGACTAGCCTTTGCGCCTACCCACTATTCTTCCACCCTCCCTCCAATCAAAGCTGAGCAAGACCGTTGTCTGCTCCTCGTGCAGAGGAAGCACTGGTGTCAAGGTCTGGCATTCAGGCGCCAAATGCCGGCGTCGTCCGCTACTGCTAGCAACGGCTGTATTACCTGTTTTATGGCTTTTAGAAATCCACTGCTCCTGTAGGAATGAAGACTCGGCTTTCGAGAAAGCGGAGAGGAAATACCTCGAGAGGTACATTATTTTTGTCAACTAACAACTACCAGATACACTCACAGGAACGAAGAACCGATGGACAAGATGTTGTCTGCCACGGACCGACGAGCAGCTGTAGGGGCAGAGCGTGAATGCACACGTGACCACTCTTTTTCACTGCGCTCCCCTTGCTCCTTTCCTCCACTTGCTTGCCGTATATTTGAATTACTAGAGAGTGCGCAGAGAGAGGGGGAAGGGGGGGGGGCGGCATCCATTACCCGACCACAGGCCCCTTGAAGTCCATGTCCTTCTCGGCCTTGGCCAGGTACTGCTGGATCTCAGGCTGGGGCCGCATGAGAAGCGGATCGCCTGGGAGATCCACCAGAGGGCCGGGTCCCCCACCAGGCGGATCAGTCGCTCGGAAAGGTCCTTGGGCACCGCCAGCGGGAGGTACTTGGGCCTTGGCTGGATGCTGTCGATGATCGGAACTTCGAGGACGTCCGCACCATCGTCATTACCTGCGCGCCCGGAGAAGCGTGCGCCACAGGTCACAAACTCCTTGTCGCTCAATGCCCCACAGCACCTTCAATCGCAAAGTTCGGTGGTGTCGTAGAGTGCCTGAAACGTGTTTCCGACTGTTGCATCCAGCTGGAACCAGTTTCGTAACCCAGGTTGACTTGCACTTGGATTTAACTATGGTGCTCGGAACGCATGGCCGACTGGAGTGCGTACCACGTCTTCAAACGTGGCCCCTCCGTTTCCGCCTCATGATGTTACAAAAGTGAAATCATCGCGACCCTCATGGTGGCACAGCAGCGCAGGTGAATGCGGCAAATGCCTGTTCTGCTGCAGGTTGCTCTACAGTCAGACAGTAGACAAGAAACAAAGCAGACACGAGATGGGACGCCATGACAACACAAACCTTTGCATCTGCTCGCCTTTTTTCGCGGTATTTATACAACAATCTGCCATGAATGCGACGTCTGACAGCACGACACCCTGGCTCTTGCGACCTCATTGGTTGCTACTTTGGGACCACTTTCGAAGCACGGGCGACATGGGACGTTAAAAAGACCAGCCCAAAACGCATTCCAAGCACCAGACTCTAGAGCAGGGGTGGCCAAACTGCAGGTCTTGGCGGGTCAAAGTGCGGCTCGCAACTCCCTGTTAAGCGTGCCCCCCCCCCCTTCCCCTCCTCTATCCCCAAAACGAAAAGAGTTCAACAATTTAAAAAAAAATTGTAGTGGCTTAGCCCGGCTATGGCAGGATATACGTAGCGTGAGCTTATGCACACACAATGAGAGGCGCTATCAAGCGGCTCCGGTGCAGCGTCAAACTTGGCTACTGCGCAACGGAGGCGGACAGCTGGGCACGCAGCGGCGCCAGTGCGTCTGCCGCGGCTATGACGTCACTCCTCTGGAATGTGCAGACCGGCGAGGCGCGTGCAATAGCGGCAGAGCGCGCGCGGCGGCGGCGGCTCTGGCGCGCCAGCTGTGCGCTGTGTGACGTCACTGCTCCTCGCGCATGCACAGAATGGCAAGGCGCGCGCGCGGCGGCGGCGTCTCCGGCGCACCAGCTGTGCGCCGTGTGACGTCACTGCTCCTCGCGCTTGCGCAGCATGGAGCACGGCTCATTATGCGAGCTACGCGAAACTGCTCAACCTCAGCCAGTGTAGCGCACGCTACAAAAAGGTAGTTTGGCAGCCCTGTACTACGCTACTTACATACGGTGGACTGCTTTTGACAAACAGATGCGTCCAGTTACCCTATTTCCTTTATTTTTAGAATGAATTTCGAACCATATACGCATAACGGGCGTCGAGGCAGTGGCTGGCTAGCAAACCGTGCATTGATTTTCCCTTAGCGGTTGAAGAAACATTCTGCTGCCAGGTGTCATTTGTTGTAGTCAACAATTATACTCATCCCCTTTGGAAAGGACCGTTCCATTTCGTTTCTTGTTAAAAGTAGCAACCCCTTTCTTGTCCTGCGACTCTCTGATTTTGTAGTGACATGCGGCTCCAACCCCATGTCACTCTGGCCACCCCTGCTCTAGAGTCTAGACGTCGCGAACGAGATTCTCGGTAAAAGATGCAAGTCGACGATCTCCGCTCCCTTTTGTAGCTGCGGTGGGTATGTTTTGGAAACGTGCACATTGGGTGGCGGCCTCACCCGACCAAGTGGCCCTGGTCCCTCCGGTCTCCTCGACGCAGCTGTTGCTGACTGGCTTGAAGACCGTCTCCCAGCCGCCGGCGGCATAGCGCCACCCCCTTGGAGTGGAGCACCATGGTGCGTCGGGTGCCGTACGCCATGATGAGGCAGTAGGTGGCGTGGTGGATCTGGCACCCGTAGCCGCACCCCTTGTTCAGGCGGCACAGCAGGCGCTTGGCGCTGCCGCATGCCTTGGGGTTCTGAAACGTGACAAACGGGGTTGCAGGGTCCCATCTGTAGTGCGCGGCAGAAAACGGCCCGTATATTATTTATATTACGAGGAAAAGTATGGCCTCCATTGATATAAAAGACCCATTTGCCAATGCACTTCATATGGCGTCACTAAACACGCGTTAGCCCTATGCACTATAAACTTTAGAGCGAGCATAGAAGAAAGGTTCATTTCCCCCTAGCAGCGCAGCTCTTAGGCGCCGATTCCTGCACAGCGCCTGAGACTATGTTGTCGAATAGGTCGGCGTAAACTGTCGTGTTGTGCATTACGAGGAAATTATCCCATAATGCCACATGCTCAGCCCCCTCGGGGTCATGTGACGTCAGGGGGATCAATGACCCCAGGTCATGATGACCCCCAGGTCATGTGACCCCCAGGTCATGTGACCCTCCAGGTCTATGTGAAACCCTCAGGTCAAGCGACCCCCTCCCCCGTGATGAATCATGTTGACCGGGGCGAAGCCCTAGGTGGGCAGATGACACCGATCCAGGTCATGGTGTGCTCCCGCGGTCGGCATTGACGCCCCGCCGCCCCCCCCGAGGTCACGTGACCCCCGATCCGCTTATGCTTGACGCCGCGCAGCGCTATGTCGACCCCCAGGTCATCGTGACGCCGCTCGACGTCTACGTAGACCGCCGTGAGGGGAGGAGGAGAAAGGGGGCATACCCTCCCCAGTGCCTTTCCCTCCTCCTCCTCAGGAGCTGCACTCCATTCGGCGTTACAGAGAGTTCTAAATGGCTTTCTTCTTTTTTTTTCCCACCCCAAGCAATGTGAGACTGGTCATGGCGAATCTTACACAACCGCCTGACACTATTTGCTGTCTTAAGGGTCTTTCATAAAATTTTGTCGTCTTTTTTATACCACAAATTTATACATATTGTCAAATGCGTCAGTCTCCGCTCGAACGTAGCAACAGTGATCTCACGAGCTAGATTCACGAAGTTTCAGAACCTGCCCTTATCTAATTGGAAAGTTATACGGACAGACTATTCGAAGAACTTTCAATAAAAAAATTGGCAACCGATGAAGTCCACGAAATGTGGTGGACAGCGTCAGCTATTGGAATTTTCAGAAAATTAAAAAAAGGGCCCCATTCCCCCATTGAAATTGTTATAAAATTGCACATAGCTTTTGAACAACGGTTAGTGTCAAAAGCTTTGGCATCTGGTCCAGACTGCCAGCACTACATTTGGGCAGAGAGAGCGTTTGGCACTGCAAAAATGAACTTTGCGTCAGTAAAAGTTTTGAGGCGCCTGGGCTGGCTGCATGTATATAAGACACGAGCACATAATTATAAAAAAAGGAGGAAGTGGCCGAGTGGGCTAACGCGTCTCAGCCTCGGAGCGTTGAGCCGAAAGCTTGCGCTAGGAACCTCCTGGGTTCGAATCCCCACCGCCCCCGCCCGTTTCGATCTGGATGAGTTTCGTACCGGCACGCGTTCGTGTGATCACTACTGCGTGATGCACGTTAAAAACCCCAGGTTAGCGGTTGTACCGCACTGGCTAAATTTCTCATCTACAGCTAAGAGACCGATTACCCGTTGAGGCGCATCTCCCCATCAAGGCTGTATAAACATAAAGAGCAAACCAATTTTTTTATTATAAAAAAAAGTACAGCTTTAACTTGAGGCAAAAAGGTTCCTTTTAGGATACTGAGCCACACGCTAATGAAGTTGCAAGGTCTCGCCTCAACTTTTCGCGCAGAAAAAGTCGCCCATGCTTTGCCCCACAAGCGCAGGTGCAAGACAAAAAAACATCTATATGTCAGCTTACGGCTAAGCAATTTCAAGTGAAAACAGTTCTGTTCTATGATTATTAAGAATCAACTTTAGGGGCCGCCAGTTCAAAGTCTAAGCCTTAGACAATGGTCAGAGCGAAGAGAGAGCCTCCAAAACAAGTTAGCTGTCAAGGAGCTGGTGGCAGTGGCATATGCAGTAAAGATACGGTTGGAGTAATTATTCTGAATGCAAATATCTGCCACCACTTAGCACAGTTCAAATTGATTGTAAAGAACAGCAATGCTCTGAGAAATGTATCTGTTACCTCGGGGGTTTTGGGACCTCTCTATCTCGAGGAACGTGCATCGCTCTTGACCAATGGCCGAGGAATACCTCCCCGTCCCAGCATTACTTCAGTAAAGCAGCACAAAAGTCAAAATACTTTAGAAACAATAATGATCATATTGGGAGTGTCTGTTGTTCCCCTGGCAGTAGCTACCAGGATGTGTCGTTTGTAGGTGAGCTAACATTGGTAGCAGGCATTCCTTGACAAATAAACTGCCGAGAACTAAGAGGCAAATCATACTAAGTAAGATCAGCAAAGAAGCAATATGATTTAAAGTGGAAGATACTGTCAAAAGGGTGCTACTAAAGATAGCACAATATCACGTCACCAGGCAGGACCACCGAAGGCTGACTCCAGACGATTATGACGAATAACCGGCGAACGCCGCCCGGCGCTCGCTTTGTGCGCGACATAGCAGTCACTGTGTTGATTCCACGCACCGTGCAAAACTCGTGATTTTTGCTGCATATCGCCCATGGAGTTCAGCCTTTAGTCCTGTTTTGGGTCTCATACAATTAAATCGTTCATACCGAGTTTTCTGTATTTTGGGGGTTTGCCATTGAGATGTTGAAACTTGGAAAGCCTCTACGGGCTAAATTTAGAATAAAATGACACTTCCAGTGAGGGCGAGATGTTCTGGCGATGTTAAAAGAGTTAAAGAGCAGCGCTAAATAAAATAATGTAAAAATTGGCTCCCCGCTGACTCAGAGGGCTGCCGGCATGCCGAAAATAATTTATTGTGGGATATATCCCGCATGTATATAAGTGAAAGTTTCTGAAACCATTTTTTGGAAGCTAATAAACATGAACATATCATTTTTAAACAAAACTTTTTCTTGAAATAAATTTAAATTCCGAGGCCATATTTCCCTTAAACTGGAATAATGTTTCACTTGGGGTCAGGGATGGCCAAAAAAACTTGAGCCCGGGAACGCCATAGGGTGCCACGAGGACACCTGTGTTCCTACAAACCCAGTTCAAGAATCCATAAAGTAACTTGTGAATGGACAAGCAGTGACATGCGACGACATAACTTTGTACAAAACTAAGTACTACATGGCTTGGCTCGAGGCTTACCTGCAACTTTGTAAGCCGCTTCTGCACAAGGTCCCCGATTGCTTTAGACTCCTGCTCGCGCCACTTCTCGTACCCGTCTGCTTTCCGCATCTCGTCGAGGTCGATGTGGATCGTGCTGCGGCAAGGTGGCACGACGCCCTTGTCAAGGCCAGCTCGCGCGCGCGGTGCAGTGTTGAGACGACGCAAAGTCAGTGCTGCGTCGGTGCGACTGTCAGCACTGGCTCGGCGCTGATTTATCGCTGAATTGTGTGTGCACGCTGGAGAATGCGGGGTGACATGCAGAGAAGCGCTGACACGATATTAATATATGTACCTATATTTTTCGGACTATACATGTAGAGATATACATGTAGATACTGGGTAGAGATTTAACTTCTGAACAACTCAAGTGATCACAATGAAATCTGCAGGGGAGATGTGTCAGATGTGTGCGTATTGTGCAAGCTTTCAGCTCTCTAAAACAATTAAATATACAGTCTAAGCTCGTTATAACAGACCTTGATTTTGAACAAGATTTCGGTCTGTTGTAAAAGGAGTATGTTGGATGCAGATATGAAGTTGAGGCAAGGGTGCATAGAGGAAAACCAACCGAACTACAAATTGGTATGTTATATCCAAATGTCTGTTGTAACCAGGTCTATTGTAACGAGCTTAGACTGTACCTGCATAAGATGTGTCAGTCTTCATTAAGAAATCTATGATGTGAAAATGAAGCTATTAAGCGCCATTTTGGCTGCTTGAATATAAAGTGGGGGATGTGGGACATCGGGCTATCTAGTTTTTATAACTCTAATGTAATATTTTAGGAAGAGTTATTACCTCAAAATATGAGATGCATATCTGTCATACGTCAATTTTTGAAAACAGTTTTTTCTCCATGAGGATTTCAACCTAAAACAAAGTAAAGTAGATAGCCCAATTCCCCAGTAAATTTCAGTTCAGAAACATCTTGATTGTGTTGTCAGAATACTTTTACCCCCAAACAAAAGATTCCTTCGTATGAAACTTGCAGCAAAAAGTGGAACTGAGAAAAACGCATTCAAACATTGAACTCGCTTTACTTTGTTACTGCCTCACAATGTGTTGAAAATATTTTATATCAAATTAATTATTTGGCATATGGCTATCAAATTTAGTTTAAGATTGTATAATTAATTTCTAAAACCAAACACCTCAAATTTAAAAAAAGAAAAAATTAAAAAAAATTTGTATTTAGGTTTGTCTTTTTTAAAAATTGAAATTTTACCCTTGCGAACTACCTAGAGGTGCAAACTATGCAAAGATTTGTTGTTTTTTTCTAGATAGTTCACTGTGCCAAGACGAAGGAATTTATGAATAGCAGAGTATATTAATGGTGATCTGCATATGATACAAGCTTCTCTGCGAGCTAATACAGCAGGCATCTGTCAAGGTGTGCTGTGTATGATCATTTTTACGTTCGAATAAGGCACTGAGTGCGGACTATGTGCGACCTGCGGACTATGCACCGGGTGCAAGCTATCAAGCAAAAGCTTTTATTTTTGACTCCAAATTTGTTTTTGCGGAATATACACCGGGTGCAGACTAGAGTGCCTTCACACTATAGTCCAGAAAATATGGCACAGTTCAAAGTCGGCACTGTGTCTTTGGGGCAAAGTCAGTTGCTGCGCTGAAACATGACTGACTGATTCTTGTGACTCTGTGCTAAGCACTGCTTTGTTTTACCTTTATCGATCCAACCATATAGAAATCACTTATAAGGACCACTTAAAAACCATATAGGAATAACTTCTAAGGACCATGTAAGAAAATCTTATAAAAACCATATGAAGACCACTTAGGGAACCATGTAAGGATCTCTCATAAAAACCACACAAGAATAACTTAAAAGGACCATTTAAGACCATACGAGAATAAGAACCATTTCAAACCATATAAGAATAACTTATAAGAACCACTTATAATAGTCGTATAAGAGAATCTAATAAAATCCATACAGAAGTAGCCTATGGGAACCATATAAGGATCACTAGTAAGAATCACCATTTAAAAAACATATAAAAATAACTTACAAGAACCATACAAGAAACATATCTTATAATAATCATATCAGGATCACTTATAACAACCACATGAGATTAACTTATCCACACAAGTATGAGTTATAAGAACCGTATAAAAATCAGAGTTCCCAAGTGGGCGTGCAGTCACCGTTTATAGACGGAGATGTCCTCCACTATGGCATCCACCGTCTTCTGTGCTTCGGGCCCCAGGGACTTGCGGGAGTTTCTTGAGCTGTGCCCGGGCATAGTACCACAACTCCTGGACGCCATTGATGACCTTCCGCCGCAGCACCTCATACTCCTTGGACGGTATGCCACTAGACGATGTTGTGGCTGCACGAAAACAATGATGCGAGCTCTGGTCTTGAACATTTTTATGCAAATTGTCATTCAATTTCTATTAAATTCTCATACCTACTGTAGTGTAAGCATAATTTCCGATCCCATAGCATTAACTCAGGCGCTCACCCATATCAGCCGCTGCTCCTAGCACTCGGGTAAAAAGTGGTAAATATCCACGCGCTGCAGGTGAGAGGCGGCATGGAGGCATGCAGCAGGCATGATCATCAAGCTGTCTAGGACTTCAAGACCCTGGTTCCTGTTGTATCAGAGTAACCGCCATCCTAGTATTCCTGACATCGTCTGGAGATTCAGACGATGTCGGCGCTCGACCCGCGAGAGCATCGACCGGCCAGCGCAATTGACGTGCAATCCCTGAACCTCGTTTCACCTTATTTCAAAGTGCAGCCGACGCCACGAGCCAATGGTACCAACCAAACGGCATCAAAACACGACATCATGGTATTCGTCCATCTTCCTGCGCGCGTTCTTCCATCGACTAAACCAATCAAGTACAGCAAATGCCCCGTGACTTATACTTCTAGTAGAATGTGTGTTCGTGGTTTGTATGTACTTGAGCTTTCGACTGTGCCCTGACCTAGGTAAGATGAAACAAACTATACGGCGAGTAGGTTAGTAGAGACGCTGTGAAATACATATTTGTACCATTTTTCTTTCCTCCCAGTTCTCTCAATATCAGAGTCGACCAATAATAAAATATTTGTATTCTTGGTTTGCAAGCCCCTCTCGGCACAGGTTTGGCGCAGTTCTTAGGCAAAAATGGCATTTTGGTGCAAGATGTAGCAAACTTTCGTTCGTGGCTCAATTTGGCGCAAATGGCACAGCGCTTCCACCACTGCAGCCTGGATACGGAACCGGATCAATGTAACTGAATAAATGTGCACTTTCTGAGTGCAGTAACTAAAATATTAAGTGTTTGTAACTTATAAAAAGAAATCTTTTTTTTTTTTAATTTTTGTTTACAAGAGTAGGGGTGAAGTGCTTGGAGGTTCTAGGATGACACAAAGCACAAGTAAAAAATGTTTCAGACATGAATGGCATTATGCAGTTATCTCATCCGTGCTTATCCCTTGTGGCTGCCTGCACTCAGAACCTCCAAGAATGTTAAATCACCATGCGCTTCTGGATCTTCTATACTTTGTGCTTGCACACTTTTTGACAACCCAGAACGAGCAAATGAAGGACATTTCTTAAGAATATATTTGTAGATATAATTTGAGGGGTCATGTGCAAGAACCGGGTGTGTGAAGGATGACACCTGTCATTTTAATTGAATTTAATAATTTAGGAGGGAAACACTGAATTGTGAAAGAGAAGGGTCTGTGAAGCCATTAAAAATTATAATTGAAAGAAGCACTTTACGTAAAATGTTTTCACTTCACAACGACACAGGATCGCTAGGTTGTCGCACTTCAATATTAACTGAAGAATTACGGTGACTGCAACATTAAATTTACTAGTTTAATAATTAAAGCAATTATCAGGGTGTTTATGCAACTATATATTTGTAGCGAGTCTTAAGGCACGTGAGCTTCATGCTGCCTATATAACAAATCTCACTTTTATTTACGAGAGAAGGCAGCAGTAAGAAAGGCTTGTATTGACAGTGCTCGTTACAAACTATAATTACAAAACCGAACAGAAAATCAGTTTCGCCTCAAAGCACGACTTGAGAAAGCGGTCGTAGCCACTGGCGCAGCTTTCAGTCGGCCGACATTCGTTTTCGATTTTCAATGTGGACGAAGTGGCTCGAACTCTCCTCGCCGAACTGCTACGACGTTCTCCCACGTTATCTGCTAAGCGATTCGTACGCATCGCTATACTCTGTTTCGCATCAGGTCCCGACGCAGCCGACACTACGATCCGACCGAGCCAGTCGGGCGGCGTCAAAGGTGCATCGTCGCGACGCTCGTCGTCTTTGTGCGTTTGCTGTCGCCAGCTAAATCGATTGCGCGCAGCTGGCTCCTAGTCGCGGCGACTGAGCGACCACGCACAAAGACGACGGGCGCCGCGACGATGCACTTTTGAAGCTGCTCGATCAGCTCCGTCAGATCAGAGCGTTGGCTCCGGTCGAACTTGCTAATGCGGAACGGAGCATAAAAGACACGGCGCGCATGTCGAGTTATTTTTAAAGTGGCATGCTCAATGTTACAGCGTGGCGAAGAAATGCCGGAAAATGTCGAGCACTTAAACAGCCCCGGTCTTTCGTGTTGCAGCCCGATCTGCGTTTCCAGTCAAACTGCGAGTCATGTCTTGCGGTCGATTTCGCAAGCTTGTGCCGACTCAATCCGTGAACAAAGGACAATGAAGCCAGCTTGCCGGTATCTTCAAAGCCAGCCTCATTGTTACGCGTCACGTTTTACGCTTTGGTGTTACGGTTTAGTGTGTTCGAAGAACCTGTGTGCTTTCGGGCACTTACCTGTTTGGATGGGAGGAATCACTACTGCTGGCTCCTGGACCTGCTGCTCTCTTTTGGATGGGTCTCTACAAAAAGAAAAAAAGATTTTCATAAAACAATACATATTTATATATAATTAAATAATTTTATGTTTATCTGTACTGTCATCCTTGCGTAAATTAAAACAGACAGGCATCAACAACTCCTGAAATGGTTTCAGCTACAGAACTACATCAACTAACGATGGGAATAATTACTTAAGGTACCTACAGGCACCACCACACTGTATTTCACTGCATCTTATTGCTGCAGAAGTTATTAGTACATTAAATGGCCACCTATTTGCCTCAAATACTTCCCTGTACCAGTGCCAAGTTAGTGAACCTTCAGAAGTTGTGCATTTGGCAGACAAAGATGTCATGGCAAAGGGCGCCATTATTGCATACATAAATAATGTGGCTCTATCAGTGTAATTTTGTTGTTGTGGTACAGTGAGTCGTAAAAGGGAGAACGTTACTCCCAAAGGCCACATTTTTAACTGTCTCATTTGTGGAAATCTTGCAGGGCATATTCGTAGCGGTGAAATAGAATGTGGCGCGAAGTTAGAACCCTACGAATTAATCCTTTGAAGAGTTACATAAGAGATACCAACTGAACGATGCACCTGCTGAGGAAAACTATAGTAAAAAAAAAGATAATGACAATGGCAAATTGTTTTTTTTTAACACTTGCGCTATCTCTCTCTGCATCGCTGCAACTGCAGGAAGAAATTACGGAAATAATCCAATGTTTCATAAAACCAAAAGAACACTTATTCTTAACCTACTGCATCTGTCAGAAACAAGCATGAAAATACAAAAAAAAGTTCAAAGCTGCATTCTCCACAAAATTTGGATATTGGGAAACCAGGAACTGGCTCCACATTTTAACTTCATTACAAAAACTATAGATTTCCTGGAATGGAGTGGAACGAATGTTTAGCGAAATTCTCCGACGGCTACGAAATTCAATGCCAAAATGTGAAACCGAGATAAATGTGTTTGGAAGTTCAAAAGCTTCACGTCAGATGATGCCGGCAGTAAAGCGGTAAAAAAAAGTTTCCAAATGTTGCAGAAGGCAACAAAAACAGCAGTATGGATCTATAACCACCAAATCCCTGCACAACAATTGTTTATTTCTCTCTCTCTCCTCAAGTTAGCAGCAGACTGAGACGGAAAGAGCGCGGCACTTCTTTCGAGGATTCGATGAGATCGTGTATACTTCATAATGCCAATAAAAAAGATGCTTTAAGCTTTTGTTATCTTTCATTTTACATTGACCTCTCTTTTATGGAATTTTTTTCCACAGAACTGACGTGGTGGCACACAAAAGAGCTGTTTACTTCTGGCAACCATCTGGAGTTTCTCACTCTTTTATTAGTTGCAGTTGAGTCTCTCAATAAACACCAATGTTGTATAGTTAATGCCAAAATCCCGGCATTTCACGAGGTATTAAATGCAAACTGCGTGGACACCACTGTCTGTAGCCTCCTTTAACTCTAAATATTGCAGTAAAACCTCCCTTTATAAAGTCGGCTTACATGCACACAAAAAAAGGATGCATCAGTTTGTTTTGGCTTTTGCAGTGACACACATGCACCGTAAAATCCTGAGAGATTAACCACGTAACATCAAAAGCAACATGGGGCGAAAATATGGAGTGGGCTAACTTTCAATGTACAATCAAGAAAAGTTTTAAAAAATTGCTATTTTTTAGAGTTGTGTCCCTTCCAAGCTTGTTACGGTGGCGAGGGGCAACGAAGCAAATATGGCTGTGCTTCCCAGTCAGCAACGTTCACTTATATCCCACCATAGCTGTACCTAGACCAGAGCCGGATTAAAGGCATTTTCGGGGCCCCTGGGCTAATGACGCTTCAGGGGCCCCTAATGATGATGATGATGATGGCGACGATGATGATGATAATGATGTCTTGTTAATGCAATGAACCTGGGAAATACTGCAGTTTCCTTTATTTTTTTAATCAAAAAGAAAGTAGTTCCCTTCCCCAGCAGCGTCGAAGGCCGCACTTTCAAAGTGTAAGCGCTGCTCAAAAACACGTGTTTGCGCGCACGAGACCGAGCCCGAGTAGGGTGAAGGGGGGGGGTGTTTATGACATTTCCCTTCCTGACAAAAAAAAAAGAGGGCGAAAAATTTTAGATTGTGGGGCCCTAGCGTGTTTTCTTCGTTTGCTCGAAGCCGCTTTCAAAAGAAAGCGGACAAGCACCCTAAGGGGCCGGTCACCCACCCAAGGAGGGCCGGCTTTGTACAGGGATAGAGTGCCGTTGCGCGAAGTGCTGCACCTTGGCCCCGCTGACATCGCCATTATCTTTGTATATCCCTTCCTCGAATGCTGCGGCAAAGCAACATCGCTTTCCAAAATATTTTTAGAGTTTCGTTTTTTTTTTTTTTTTTTACGAGCTGCATGGGTTCTTCGGAGAGTCGGGGCCCTGGGCTGCAGCTCCCTTAGCCCGTACCTTAATCCGGCCCTGACCCTAGGCGCATTTCTGGCTGAGGCCAGCCATTGATCCCAACACAACTATTACTAAGAGTGGGCCATCTTTCGGTGTGTTTAAAAGTATAGCAAATCAAGCACAAAAATAGGGGTGGGCCATCTTTCGGGGGGGTGGGGCATCTCTCGAGTGCTCTGGTAGGTACGTGCCTGTGCAAGTTTACCACAACTTTACTATTTCTGGTAATCTTAAAGTGTTCATATAATAAAAATCCTAATGCAGCAAAGATAAAAAATACAAAAATTGACTGCAGTGAGCTCTTATTTTATAGTAAATATAAACACGTGGCTGTTTTTTGACAGTAGGGCGCAGGGAGAAGATTTGATCCAACTACCAGTAAAATATTCTGTGGCTGTAAAATCGTCGATGGCATCAGTCTATGCTATTTGTAATTTCCTAGACAATTGAATTCTCCTTCCGTTGCTGACGTTGCTTTAATTACCTTGTAAGCTCAGAAAGCACCTACATTTAGGCAGTTAGCACTCAGTTGGCTCTGAGCGTGTACTAGCTGCACCACTCAAATCTGCAGCCGCTCTTGCAGAACTGTGCATACCACCCGCACAGCAGTGTGGACCATACTTTTAAAGGTTCTCACGAGAATATAGTCAAATTTAAAAAGACAATCAAAAGCAAATAAGAAATTCAGATTTTAAAAAATGCTCCTTGCTTCAAAAAATTAATAAGTCATCTTTACGCAACAGTCAAAATCATATTTTAGAGTACATATGTCCTTTTTCCCGTCTCTCAGTCGCTTATTGTTGCTTCAAATGCGGTGCGGATCGTGTTCTTCAGCGTGTTGATGTGCTACAGCTCAGAGAACGGGAGCGAGCAAAAGGTCACAGGTCTGGAATTCCCACCGCGGCCTCGCTGATCCGGACAAGCATCATACCGGGGCAGCGGCGGCACAACTGCTGCCGCACAACGAACATTAAACATCCCAAGCTAGCGGTGGTGCCGAACCGACCAAATTTCTAGTCTTTGGCAGGAGCACCGGTAGCCATCAGGACCAACTGATCTTCCTCGCGTCCCAACACACCCCCACAACGCCAAATACTTGCTTCTAGTACGGTGCCCGGAACAGAGTATCCGACCGGTGTGTTTAACCACATCCAAAAAAAACGGACCCTGAATTTCCGCGCAAGTACTTGCATCATTCACACGCCCCTGGCTTTAACACGACCTGTCTCAAGTTCTAATAAAACCCAAAACAAAGGAAAGAACAACCCAAAAGCGGGGAAGAACCATACAATAAAGACCAGTTGCAGATGTTATTTTCTTTTGCATTGTTCCTCGTGCTCTGGGTTATGTTTTGTGAAACTTTCATGAATGGGTGAGTCATTTTCTTTCTTTCCAGCACCTCTCTGCTGGTCCCTTGCTCTTACTGCAGACACGTGTAGGCGACGTGTCTCGGCCGAAAGCCAGGTCACAGCTGCACCTGGAGGCTGGTACATAGCTCATCTTTTGGCTTTTTCTCCTTCCGCGTCAAGTTTTGTAATGTTGGTTAGAGTGCAATTGTAGCGGAGAGGGAAACAAGACTGACTTGATGGAATTGAGGAGGGCACGCAGCTCCTCGTTCTGCTGCTTGAGCGACTCGAGCTCGGCGACTGCCCGCGTCAGCCTCGCCAGCACCTGTTCGTCGGGCTCCCCACTGTGGAACAGCGGCCCGCTGATCATCAGCACGACCAGCAGCCACATGACCAGCACGCACGCGATCAGCTTGCCCACGCTCATCGCCATGCTGAAAGCAGAAGCACCAAGGGCTGGTTTGCACACTTGCACTCGAGTGTGCACTCGCATGTAACCGCTTACGACGAGGGGCACGGTGGCGCTACCCATTGAAAAGCCCTAGAAGAATTCTGATCCGCAAGTAACGAGTATTTACGGGATTAAATCTCTGCACTATCCACGAGAAATGGTCCCTCGTAACATTGTCGGACTTACTTGAGCCACGGCAAAGGAATAACGTGCAAAGCATTATCTAAGTATGTTTGCGGATCACAAGCATGCCAGGGCTAGCCGACAGGCGGTGCTAGTGTGCCACTGCATTCCCTCGCAAGCGGTTACAGGAGGGCAACAAATGCTTGAACAGCCCTAAAAAGGCCAAAATATCCGGCCGGCATGCCTTCAATCCCACCTCCCATCCCATTCCTCTGTCTTACATTCCCGCCACCAGGCCGCGGACTTTTACACTACACACTTCGAACAAGCGCGAGCTGCCCGTTTCGGAAAATACACGTTCTTGCCGCGAGGTGGCGTTGCAACTACTCTGAATTTTTTTTTCTTCTTTTTTTCGAATAGTGCGGTGCTTTTTTGCTCGCGCGCGATACCGGACTGGTGAGATCCCGAGATAAAGCTCATTACAAAGAGATCAGAGTGTTGCGCGCTTTCCTGATAGAGTGTCGCGTATTAGATTATACTGACGTGGCTTTCGACGGTATGATGTTGGAATACGCGAGTCGAACCTCTGCCACCTGCGGGTTATTTTTACGCCGGTATACTTTCCAAACCCAACACCGAGGCATCACATATGCGATCCATGTATTATTTTCTGGTTCGGCGACGATTCAAATACACAACTCGTTTGAGCGACAGACCGGGTACACGGAAGAGATCGGGAAATCCATGTTTAATACGTGCCAACTCTAAAACAGGGGGCCAATAAGCTTGCTGTTAACTTTTGAGGCTCGTTCCGGAACTTCTGCCGGGTCAAGCCTGCAAACACAGTGCCGTCTCTACGTCAAAAAAATACCTTGCGTACGCTAAACCACGCTCTAGGGATCGCGGTGGGTGTGTATTTGGGTTTGATGCCCTATCGAACTCCTCAGCTCGCAAGCGTGGTGTCGCGGTTTCGCTTTGTACACAATTTGACGGTGATTATATCTACATTTCATTCCTCTCCGTGATGAAACCGCGAGCGGCCCAGCTCGGAATATTTCTCTTCGACTCTCTCTCAACAAGACGTTGAGGGAATTTCCAACTTACGCGATAGTGAAAGGTGATCGAGCCCGGCGGGTGAGCGTTGAGGAGGGCGAAGGGGACGGGCGGGGACTTATTTAACGCCGGGGTTTGTTTGGCACTTTACGCCCATTGTGTGGTATGTGGGCCATGCACCGCCATGCCGAACAACATCCTCGCATAGCTGCGCGCACGGGTTCGTCGTGCTGGGTTGGTCGTGCGAATCCTCTCGGGACGAGTTCTCCCAGCTGTTTTGTCGGTTGTGTAGGCTTGAACCGCTCGCACCGCAGTGTCGTAGTCATTAAAAGAAGAAAAACAATTTTAGCTAATGTAAACAACTTAACATATTAGGCACAATTTTGATTGTTTTCTCCTTAGGTGAGTTGAAATTCTAGGTGAAAAAACTTGAAATATTAACCTAAACATATTTCTGTTACGATTGTTTTGAGAAGAGCTCGTCGGTGTCATCGGTGTCGTCGTCAAGGTGAAACGCCATTTTTAAAACGTAGAGATAAGTAATAAACTATTTTTAAGAATTTCAGTAAAATAAGTCGACGGAAATTTTCTTGAACATCGGGTAATCCACCGTGGGGTAATTTATTGATAAAAATACTATTTGTCTACGTAGCGCAAGCTACCGCCTAATCTAATGAAAACAGCCGCCATCAGCCGTTATGTATTCATCTCTCCATTCATTCATCGCACCGTAATCAAGCATGGCCGCTCTCCTGCGCTCCTCTCGGGTCCTCTCAAGATTTTTGAGCTCCGCTCGCTGTTTTTCGACGTCTTCGGTCGTGTCGCCGGCCAAATTATGTTCCGTATACAAGCAACAAGCTGTCGCCAGGCCCTTGGTCTCGAAACGGTAAGGCGCCAAGGAGAAAATCCGCGTTTTGTCTTAGGCTTAGGCCGCCGCGGCGCCCCTCTCTCCTAGAACATGTGCTCCGCGCCGGTGCATATGAACTCTACATAACCTCTTCGACCTTGCAACCCGCTGAAACATTGCTCTTTTTATTTTTTGGGGAATTTGAACCCAGGTTTAGAAATGCTTGTGACCACTTTCCCCGACTCCACATGGCGCAGAAGACAGAGTAAATGGTTGAGAAAGCACGCCCGAAATCCGGCGATGCAAAGTGAATCGCGACGCTTGTGTGATCACGCACTGTTTGGCTCTAGTCTTAGAATCGCAACCCACCCGCAATCTTTGAATGAACTTGAGAGAATCTCCGCAGCGTCAAATGCACCTCAGTCTTGTGAAGCCGGGGACACAAATTTTATACAGAAGGAGCACTCGTTTCAGCGATCGCTCAGCTCGTCGGGTATCTCTCGAAGTTATACCCAATCTATTTTTTTTTTTGCGCTGCTTCTCCGCATTAACACGTTTTAAAATAATTGCTACTTATTTTCATTTCGTATTTCCTACGGCACCCTACGTTCCCTAATAGTTATACCTCTGTCTCATTCACGTTTTCTGCCTTCTGTAAATCGATTTATCGCTCAAGCATTGCTTTAACTCCTCGTTATTTCAACCTTTACTTAAAGGGGGGGGGGGGAGTGGAGAGAGAGAGAGGGGGAGGAGGAGGAGGTAACATCCTAGTGCCAGAGCCATATATTGGCTCTGGCACTAGGATGAAGGCACTGGAGAGGAGAAAATTGAAGGAAAGGGAGGAGAGCGCTGAAGGAGCGAGAGGGGAAGAAGGGAGCAAAGAGCAGTTGAGTCTAGGCATCGTCTGCTACAAGCTTATTTCTTTTTCGCCTGAATAAAAGTTTGCGTTCAAATGAGAAACTTCGTTTGTTAGCTTTTAAGCCACCGAGGAATAACACTATTTCATTTTCTTGCCAGAGCCTGCCAAATGAAAGGAAAGAAGTTAGAACCGAAATTTGGATGTCAATCCCATGCATTCCACTGGGCGAATGAATGAAAATGGCGGCCCTCCCTGCTCAGCTGGGAGCAGCCGGGAGTTCACACACATGCACTCACGCCTCTCGCTCTGCACCACGGGCTGATTGGCTCTCTTGGGAGGTGGGGGGAGGGGGGGGGGGCGTTACGGCGGCGAGATAATAGGCTGGCCAAACTCTCCCCATATGCGGCTCTGCCTAGAGCTAGTCTCCACCAATATAAACGACCCACTTGGAATGCACGGCTGCGACGGTGGCTAGCAGGGGCACTGCTTGCGATTCAGGCAATTTTATGATGATCCAAGGGGAATGAAACTCAATAACACATCAGACTGAATCGACGCGCACGAATAAAGTGCTTTCTCTCCCTTCAGAACAACAGTGGAATTGCCCAAATCGCAAGCAATTCCTTAACCAGCCGCCGTCTTGGCCACACAGTCCAAGTCGGTCTTGTTTATAAGCTAAAGGCAGAACCCTGTTGTTTGTACGCTGGAGGCGGAACCAGTGACTCGTTCGTATGTCTGCAGGTTACTGGCGAGCCAGGCCGCTTCACCCGCTGCGGCCGCCCAAGAAGACGACGCGTCGTCCCTTCAGACTCGTCTGCACAGCCTTGACCGGATCCTGTACCGCGTCGACAATGAAGTGCGGAGGACCGGCCGTGTTTCGCGGAGAGACGTGGACGACGTCTTTGCCGAGGTCAAGAGGATCGGTGAGGCAAACGTCGAAATGCAAGGCTTTGGGCCTGCTGTAAATCATCTTGGTGCTTTCTGACAGGATGCAAATGGCTGGGAGGTCTTTCAGGTGTCCTGATTCTAGCATGACCTTTTTGACGTCTCGTTGACGTCGAGCGTGCACGCGCTGCCAAAGCACGACGGAAGGCAACAAGAGTGCCGGACGTCAGGCATCTAGGCTAGGTGGCGTGAGCTACCGCCCAATAAAAGGGGTACAGCCATCAGCATCCATCCATCCAGCGTTGCAGAGCGACGCTTGTTGTTTTCATCTTGTCAGCGGCCACAGAAACTTTGTTCTTTCGAGCATGCCGGTTATACAAAAGCGTCTGCTCGTTTTTCTCTTCTAGGGAGTGTGACATCTTCGCAAGGCCTGCTGCTGGTGCGGTCTTGCGGCTCCTTCCTGAGGGAGGAGAGTCCCGAGCAGCGCACACAGCTCGTGGATCGCGTTTGGAGCACGCTACAGGAACTGAGTAAGTATGAGCGCCGTGCGCGTCGCCGCCATATCGCCTGTCCACGAGTTTATAATTTTGGGGCTTTCACAGGGTTTCGGAACTTCGAAGAGGCTTAAAAGGCACCGGTGCACTGCGGAGAAGCGGCACCCGCGGAGCTTGCTTCCGTGGGTGTCGCTTCTCCGCAGTGCATTGATGCTCGGTAAAAGCGCCCTCAACAGGGCTAACTTGCTGCAATCTTAGGAAGGTACAAATATCACAGTCGCATGCTTAGGTGGCTATTATGCAAGAGTACATGAATGTGCGTTAGTCATTTGTGATTGTCTATTTCGTTTTTCAAAATCGAAATTCGTGAGAAAGAATAAATGCGTATAGCAAGAAGTTATATAAATGCCCTCGATTAGGTAAAACCGGGCGTCTTTGTAGGTTTAACTTTATGTCAAGTGTGTTGTTTACTTGCCATCCCAGTCTGGGCACAGGATTTTCTAATGCCACGGTGCATAAGTGTAGTTAGATTAAAATTAGCTTAGCTTACAAACTGGCGAGTGCAAGGTTGGGAACAGCCTTCATCAGTTCGGTGGGATTTTCGTTTCAGCTGGGTGCAGTAGTGGAAAGGCTTGGAGAAGCTAGTCAGCGTTTCATTAAAAAATATTTGGCCAAAACTACCATTTGCTTCGAATTCACTTGGAACGTCAGCTATTCCCTCCACTATTCGCTCGTGCCTAATTTATATGAAAACATTTCATTTTTAAATTTCCAACAAGGAAGTTTTATTTTATAGTGTGACATATAGGGCACGTTTAACAGACATTCGTTAGCGCCCGGCAACGTTGGGAGTAGGTTCGGTCTCGTCCGGTTTGTCATCCTGGGTTTTTTTCATTTTGCCTCTGCGATCTGCGGTCCTTGCACTTCCATGTGCTGTTTGTTGTCTGCATTTGGTCAGCTCAGCCTGCATATGCTTCACGTGACACGTGGTGCTGCTAAGGCCCCTGTATACTGAAAGGTAGCGCAATTCCTCCTCTCCCCGCGTTTTCCTCCTTTCCATCGATGGCAGGCTTCCTTGCCCTCCGTCCATGCCACGCCCCCCGCCGCCATGTCTGAGCGAGGCTCACAAGGCACGCGTAGGCACGCGCCAGTGTGCCGGGCACAACCGGGTGCCGGGCCGTACATGTCATTGCTACAACAAACTGAGGTATTTTTTTTCAAATATTAATGAAGACAGTTTTGTTGTTTTCTAACGTGAAGAAACTAGCGTTTGTGCACTTTTATTGGAGTTATAAAGTACGGGAAGACGTCTCTATCGGCAAATATAATAGCGCAAGCAGAGTTAGAATCGCTCGGGCGTAAAGACAAGCTTTCTCCAATTCCGCTAAACGCAAACGATTAAAAAAAAATCAATGTAGTTGAGTATTTGGGACATCGGCATGCACTGCAAAAATATATTTTGTTAACCCGTTTATCGCAGCAAAAGCTGAGAGCAGACACACGATAGAATGTACCTCTTCCTGTGTCTAAATAGAGCTTCGTGGGCAAGGACTGCGTTGCTAGCGGGAGCTCGTGCTGTCGCTTTGAGCATGAATTGGGCACGCGCCCGCAAGGCTTGCAATCCTTAGCGTACGCTCTACTAAAACTTTTTAGTATCTTGAATGAAGTGCATTTGGAGAGTCTGAACTGCCAGGTGCAACACTGTATGTTTCCTTGAACATGTCTTTACAGGGCCTTGCAAGTCCTTGAAAACCCTTGAATTTTTGTCTTCAAAACCTGTAGGAACCCTGCTACCTTCATTGATCAAAAAATCTATGGCATGAAAAACGAGAAATTTAACTCGGGGGAGCCGTATTTTTGGCTACTTAGCGGACTCGCTTTGGAAATGCAAAAGCAACAAGTGGCATCACTCATGTTGTGCTGTTAAATGGCTGTTTGTTTACGCATAAAAAAAACTCTTCAAATTGTTTTATTAGAACCAAAAGCTTGTAAACGTTACCCTCTAAAAGTTCTGTGCGGGATACTAGGGCTCTTGGGGCAAAATAAATTGTTATTGATATGCCGACAGGCTTGATGCGAAATTTCTCCTTTTCCAACTGCTGCATCTCCGTGCACGCCAAGTCCAATGAAAGGAAGGCTAGCATACACCATAAGAAAGTCTTCCCAATTAAAAGTTGAAGCTAGCATTCATGTATACTGCTTCAAAAAAGTCCTTTCGGTCGTCGCACTATAGAATGCCCCCTCGATGGCAAAAAGCAAAGGTTCCCTTAGGCCTAGGGCAACGAGATTCCATGTTTTCTGGGCACCTGAAGAAGCCTTGGCATCCCATTGAAAACGCTAGGAAGTCCATTAAAGCTTTCTGTCTTTTTTTTGGGGGGGAACCTTGCAATTTTTTTTATCGGGGTATCGCAGCTCTAGAAAGCGTTCATGAGTATAGTTTGTTGCGACATAAGAAACAGGACAAGTTCCTTCTACAAAGCCCTCCTTGTTTTTCCCTTTAGCAGAGTGAATATTGGAGAGGAGGAAACCTTCAATCGCAGCAACCACAGAGCCTTGTGGGAGGAGCCTCGTTCTACCTCGCAACAAACTACACGCGTAATAAAAAACAGGGTTTTTTTAGTGGGTTTTTCTTCTCTTTAATCCAGAGTGCCCGATGGACGTGAGCCACTACAACGCCCTGCTTCAGGTGTACCTGGAAAACGAGCTCAAGTTTTCGCCGACGGAGTTCCTGGCAACCATGGAGAAGGCGGGCATCCAGGCCAACAGGGTCAGTGTGGTCGGAGGAGGGAAAACAGGGCCAAACTGCCAGAAACTGACGTTAGAACGAATCACGGGACATTAGCAACAATTTGAGATTCCGATTTTAGGCTAGGTGGCGCAAGCTACCGCCCGTTGTAAAGGGGTACAGCCGCTGTTATTCATCTACCCATGTCAAAGGGGAGCTCCGGTGGCTTCTTGAGCCACCCAAACTAAGCATGTTTTCGGAATACCCAAGCTTTGCTCTTTCTGTCGCACTATTTATTGTCCCTATATTCAGAATAGCGAATCGAGAAAACGGAAAAGAAAGGTGATGCCAAAAGCAACATTGAAATTTTCACCCGCTCTCCAATGGGGTTGACGTCGCATGCACAACTTGCAAGTCGAGCAGACAGCCCAAAGACCACTGTATTTTGTTTGTGTCTTTTTGTTTTTTCTGGCACGAGCTTAACCAGCATTCATTTCACGCCGTCAAACTAGTCGTAACTTGTCGGGAACAACAAGCTGTACTGCCTCTAAATTGCTCCATGCTTTTCAGTGTTGCCACTAGAGCCTCTTGGACCAAATTTAAAAACGTAAATAAATCTATGAAAAATAACAAAACAACAACCTTGATTTGTATTTTGGGTCTGTTAATGTTCTGAACCAATTTTGAGGCCAATCTATGATTATGAAAATTTTGCCGGAGCTCTCCTCTAAAATGAGACCAGTGCTCTCAAACAGTTCATGGCATGAACAGTTCCTTTGAGGCTACCGTTTTCGAGCCCTTACAGCTGATTTATTGCCGATATCAGGGGCCGTTATAGTCAACTGACAGCTTAAAAATGCCGGGCTTTGGCGACTCCAGAACATCCTATTATTGCTTTGCATCCTATCAAGTTGTGCCATTATCCCATGAAAAGGCCAAGGAACCAGCGACAATGCTAGAAGACTGAACGTAATCGGCCACACCTTGCGTGGCAGTAGTTCTCTGTGGCTATCAGGCACGTATCCAGGGGGTGGCCCATGGGGCTCGGGCCCCCCCCGAAATCTTCAATTTTGCTGGGGGCCTCCTCTCCCCCTCCCCCTCATACAACATTTTGTCATGGGCGGGCCCTCCCCGAAACAAAATCCTGGCTACGTGCCAGGGTTGGGCACAAATACTCGAAAATGTATTTGGAAATACAAATACTGGGATACATTGAAATAGCAGCTAAAATACTGATACTAAAATACATCTATAAAAATGTATCGCGATACGTATCGGAAATACATTTTAAATAGAGGCAAAAAGTATTTGGAAATACAAATACAGGGATACATTTTAGAAAGGCAGAAATACAAATACAGAAATACTGATACTGCAATACATTTTTAAAATTTGTTTGAGATGCCAACTAAGATGAAGTTTGAAGTGGATGTTTTTGATCCCGAAATTACTTTCCGTAGGCTTGGCACTTTGCGATACGGTGCCATCCGTGTTGTGAGGGTCCTTCTTGCCGACCCTCCGCCACCGACACATGAATTGCAGTCCTCAAGTTTCGCCTAGCATCATCTAAACAGAGACATCGTGGATTGCGACTTGATATCACCGGCAGAGGTGCGAACTCTCCGAGAAACAGCGTGCTCGAGACGAGTTGCAGGCGTACGAACTATGGGCCGGCACAACGAGGCTACGTCTGGCCTCCTTCCTGGGTTTCGGATCACCAGAGCAGCGGGTCACACTCACATCAGCTGATGACGTACCCTTGAGCCGTGCAATATTACGGGCGCAGCTGCAGACGCATTCAAACATGTGTTTAACATTACTGCGTGAGTCATCCTACTATTCCACCACCACCACCACCACCAGGCTCGTGCTGCAATGGACTGTGACTCAGCTTTGCCGGCTGGGAGAGTCGGTTAGCAGCGGGCGTTGGATGCCAGCAAACAATGGCTCAAGAAATCCCTACCTAAGGACCTGCGGTGGAAGCTGCTCCGACTCCACTCCTGGCACGCCACCTGGTTCGAGTCCCCGACTACGCAACACTTCTCAGAAGAGAGAAGAGGACGCATAAAAAAATAGTTTGGAGAATCGGAACGGACCTTGGTCAGCATAGTAACAATGCCCCAGCATCTCCTTGACCCTGGTGCCCTCAAAAGCAAAAAAAAAAAAAATGCGTTTGGATTTGTATTTTTTTTTTAGAGGGGGGGGGAAGTATTTCTCAAGAAATGTAACGAAATACATTTCATCCTGATTGTATCGCGATACAAAGAAACATTCCAAATGTATTTCGATACAGGAATACAGATACTGGTGAAAAAAATGTATCGCGATACAGAAATACAGATACGAAATGTATTTCTGAAATACTATCGCGATACATTTGTATCGCGATACTGCCCAACCATGCTACGTGCCTGGTGGCTATGGTGTGGCATTGGTGTCGTAGGCTGCTACAAATGATAGAACATGTTTCTTAGGTGCTTTTGCCAACTGTAAACCATTCCAGAATGTGGACACGTTAAAGTGCTTAGCAAATGCTCTCAAACAGTTCATAGCTCGAACAGTTTAATCAAGGCTCGAGTCGTCATGCCACTTTTGCTGGTCGTGTGCCGACGTCGGGCCGTTACTGCCTGTTGTACAACAGGTAACAGAACAGTAATTGACTCTTTCTGTGCTCTTATGCTGGTGGTAATGCGTTTGAGAATGTGTATGCTCTAAGGTGCTTTACCAATGCTTTCGAAAAGTTTACATCTTGAAAAAAAATGTTTAAGACTGCCGCCGTCGTGCCATTATTGCCACTCAGTTCGCCAATATTGCACCCTTGTTATGGAGCTGCCGGACCAACATGCTGCCTGCCAGTTTGTCATTGTTACTTGCCTTCATTGCTAGTAAGTTGTGGGATTTCGGTAGGTTTTTTGGCACTTGAGGCAGGCACTTGCTAGATACACAAACAAAGTATCTAACAATAAAACTATACATCAGTGTTTTTTTTTGTGTGCTTTACAGGTGACATACCAGCGTCTCATCCACAGATTTTGCCAGGAAGGAGACATTTCTGGGGCAAGGTGGGTGAAAAAGCAACAATGTTTCTTTTTTTCCTTTAGACTTCAGACAGGGAAGCAAATCTCAGCAGCATTTGTGTTAGGCAATTTTCCCAATTAAAAGGTATTCATGTTGCTTTTCCTCAAATCGTGAAGCAAGCTTTGCTTCTTGGTGCCATCTCTCCCTTACTGGACCTTCCGCTGAATTACCCTAGCATCGAGGAGTATGCTGGGAACGTACGTACATGTGCTGCCACTCTCGCCTCGTCTGCATAAAAGATTCGAAGTGAAGAACCGAAATGAGGAGTTTACAAACGAAATGCAAAGCACTGTTTGTTTGGGATCTTTGCTTCTACTTCTACAGTCACTTCTACAGATGCAAGCGCGTGCAGCGTGCGCAACTGCACCTGCTGCAGGCTTGTCGGTGCTTGGGTACTTCGGCCGGTGGTATAGAAAGTCATTAGCCGAATACCATGCGACACAGTTTTGCTGAAATGCAGTGCAAGTACTTTACCACCAGGGTTTACTCACACCGGTTAATGTTAAACATTTAGATTGAGTAACACGGACGCTTTCGAGGAAGAGGTTCAACTGGCACTGGTGTCCAATCAGTGAGGAGACTAGCACTGCGTCGGTGTTCGGCTGGCAGTCAGCCTGTCAACTTCTGTCCCTGGCATCTAACTGGATATGGTTAGGTGCCACCGTGCCAGCCACATGACACATTCTGTGTTGAAAACAGCAAAGAGGTCTTTTAGTTGTGCTCCCTCCAACGCAAGCTTGTTACCTTCCATAACACCTCGGCATCCCTCGAAGCACTGGCCCTGCCATTCTTATAATGTCGGTGACCGAAATAGAGCTTCGGTGGCAGCCTTTTAGCCGTGAGAGGAGAGCGGGAAATGCCGCTGATTGTCCATTTCAGCGCTCCGTGTCTTTTAGAAGTGCTCCTTGTCTATTCAGTTTCAGTGTGCAGAGTGCTGTTGTTTCTTTGCACACGTCTTTGACGGTTTGTGTTGTCCTGCAGCAGGATCCTGGAGCACATGAAGAGTCAGGACCTCCCGATCAACGAGAAGGTGTTCAACTCGCTGGTCATGGGCCACGCAAGAGCAAAGTGAGTCTGCTCACAGCACGGCATAGCTGGCGAGAAGAAAGTTGTCGCTTACGCTCTCAACTGCCCGAAATAGGCTTACATACGTCAAAAAATAGTTTTTTACCTGAAGAAAAAATTAATTAATGCATAATTATGAGTTATTTGCGATTCACGTATTTATATTATTTATAAATAATGCAATTGAAAAACCTTTGTCTAAACAAGCTGATCTTTCAAATATCAGTTGGAATTTCGTTTCATTTTTATTTCATTTATTTTTACTCATAAAAGTCCTCATTCGAGGACATTACATAAGGAGGGATCATTCACATTTCAGTCACAATAAAAAAACACTGAGCTAGAAAAAAAAAATACACAAGAGGTTACAACAAAGCAAATATTGGCGTATTCAGTTCGACTTTTGTTTCTGAAAGAATATATGAAAACTTCCACTATTAAGATTTATGACCAGCTGCTTTAGCATCATAAGGTTTGTTTTTCCCACTTTATGAATGCTCTGAGGGGAATTGACAGTCGCATTTACGGTGTTGAGGATGCCACATCTCTGCATCGCACTAAGGGAGGCACACTATTTTCTTTAGATGGACTTGTGCACACATTTAAAGGAAGACTGAGCTTTGTTTTTAGTTCATGTTATAATTATGAATTTTGCCTCAAGTGAGAAAAACTGCAATGTATTTATAGTCCATTGCAACTCATGAAGGTAGTGCGGGGGCAGGACGGGCCGGGGAGGAGGAAGCAGATGGAACGCTGGAGAAGAGAGGGGGAAACCTCCTTCTCTCTTTGGCGTTTTCTGCTTCCTCTTCCCGACTCGCCTAACCCTCGCCCTACCTTTCTTGAGTTGCAACAGACTATAGTTACACGAAGTCTCAGTGCAGTTTGTACTTGCGGGAGTACCTCTGGCCGGCTGCTCATTCTGCTTTTGACTCGCAGTGACATGGAGAATGCAAAGAACATCCTGGACGTGATGAGGTGAGTCCTGGCATTCTATTAACCTTCTTCGGGTGTCTTACTCAGATCTTCTCACCGTTTACTGAGAAAGTAGTTGCAGTTTCTACAGTAAACAAACAAAAAATTGTATTGAGTAGCATCTAGTCCCAAACTGTCCAAATAAAATTTGTATGCAAATTAGAACTTACTTACTGCGCCACCATTTGTTTGGTAGCACTGCATTCGAGATCGACCTGCGATCTTAATCCGCTGAATTTATGCTACATGCAATAGCTTGTATTTGGTCAGTTTGTTCTTCAGGATCAACTTAAGAAGCAACTCTGGTCGAAAACGAAACCAAAATAACTGACTGGTATTGCTTTAGTGGCACAAAATATGATCACAGCCGAAATTTTACGGCAGAGAAGCCGCATACTCCACTGAAAACTTGTTTTAAAGATGCGACCAGCTGCTCTTTAGCGGGTGGCAATCGGGTTAGCTTTTAGCCGAGGAACAATGGCACAGCACCCTTGTGACGTCACGTCACAGTGGAACTACGGTCGATTGGTTGTACTGTGTACCGCAGCACCACGGTGACGTCACGTCGTCGCCGTACGGCTGATGATCAGTGTTGCCATCCCTCTAGCTGAAGTTTTCGGTTTTGCCATAGACGCCCAAAACCAAACTTTGAGCCGTGATATTTATAAAACGACACACTATGTCTAGAGAAAAAATTATGCCTTGTACAAATTCAGGGACACTGTCTGAGCTGAAAACAGTCGTAATCTCAAAATAAAAAATATTGGCCGGAGTTGCCCTTTAAGTTTGGCACTGTTGATCTCTTTAGCATTGTGCTCCAAACCTGCACTCTTTTTCTGTCCTTGCATTCCTCCAGCAGCTGGACTTCTTTTCTGTTTCAGCTTCGTCAGGGTTGCCTTACAGCCTGATGCCTCCTAAGTTCTTCCGTTCGTTACATTATAGTGCCCAGAACGTGTCTTGGACTGGTGCATTTATTGCATCTGAGACAGTGGTCTCTCAATTTCTACCTGGTGATGTTGTAGAAATGTCGCACTGTCGCCGACCGCGACCCTGGCAGCATCACAGACGCAGCAGACGGCCATTGCGCTGCTGGTCGCTCTGTAGCTTGACAGTCCGCAGAGGTTTCGGCGGTCAGGGGTTGGGACGCTGCGACGACAGCAATGCACACATTTGCTCGCTCTGCTTTTCACCAACTCCCGTGGCACCGACTGCCAGGATCGCAACATGCAATGGCACAGCACTCCGGCTTTGCGCCGCCATTTGTTGCCGCTAGGGAGACCGCTTTCGATGCGTGCGCGAAATGAGACGCCAAACACACAAGTCGGAGAAGTGTTCCATGCACCGTAATTACATTGAGGTTTTCAAGTTTTCGGGGTTTTTGTTTTCCCCTTCAATTTTGGAAGTTTTTTTTCTGTCTAAGGTCTCTACAAGGCCAGCTTAATTGGGTTTTTTTTTTTTCAATTTTTTACGATTTCGACGAAAACCATTTTGGGGGCTTCTTGGATCTTGTTGGGGGTGCACCTCTAAAACAAGGAATGTCAGTTATTCTTGAGCGCCACAAAACATCTTTTAAAACGACACTTTGTTGGTACCTCTTCGGGGTTGCCCACTACACATTTCTGATAGATAAACTCCCACCTGAAATGGAGTGCATCTTGCACCCTTTACCAGTGAAGAAATCCGTCTGGTCCAGGATTCCATCCCGGGACCTCCCCGAGACTGTCGGAGTGCTCCAACAACCGAGCTAACCAGAAGCTAGCCGTCAACGGTGCAAATAGATGTTAACAGTTGCCACCAGTTGTGATTATAACCACCGCAAGGGTGAGATCGGACCGTGATTAATAATTTGACGAAGCAGAAACACATTTTTTTCAGCAGCCACCAGTCACTTGGCGAGTTGAGCTCCATCTCGGAGTGGAGGTCAGTTTATTCTTGCGTAAATCTCTTTCCCCACCTCGTGGACTTCACTCATGTCAGATTCTTTCTACAGTCAGGTCTTGTTAATATGGACCCCGTTAATATCGATACCCCGCTATATGGACACCACTTTGGGGACAAACTGGGAAAATACATGCATTTTTGCCTCGTTATTATGGACAACTCACATTATGGACGATATTTTACGGGAACGGAGGTGTCCATATAACGCAGACATCACTGTACCGCTAAGTGTCAACTCGATCTGAATTGTTGAGTGTGTTCCACGCAAGAAAATGCCTTACACGGAGGAACGTTTGTGCCCGACAGAAACGCCCACCTGGAGCCGACGGCGGACACTTACTTCGCCCTGCTGCGCGGTCACGCAGAACGTGGGGACGCAGAGTCCATGAACAAGGTGCTGCAGGAACTGGAGCGGAACGAAGTCTTCCTATTGGACGATCATTACCTCGGGCTCGTGAACGTCCTTGCCTGCTCCGGACACAAGCAGCACGTCGATCAGGTGGGGTGCTCTGCTTGTTCACTCGCCTCAGTGCAGAGAGCAAGTCGTCTGCTTCTTGTGGAGGAGTTGCAGCGATGTCAGAATGACGCAGAGCTCTGATTGGCTTTGATTGAAAGGATAGTCGCTAGACCTCAATGCTTGTTGCCTTGAGGTGTACCCACTATTTTTTTTCAATTGGCCAATAAGAGCTCGGCGTTCTGATATCGCAGCCCCTGTGCAAGAAGCAGACGAACTAGCGCTCCACATAGATTAGCTCCGCGTTACGGGCAACTGCGTGCAACCTCTGAGGGCGCCATCTTGTGATTATTGTATACTGGGTAGCCAGGCCTAGCGACTTGCTTTTCGTGTATCCATGACGTTTGGTTCTGCACCTTTCTTTTTTGAATACAACTTTAAGGGCTTAGCCGGACGAGCACGGAAGATGGAATTTAAGGAGTACTCCATTTATTTGAATATAAGTCAACTTTTTATTTGAATATAAGTCAACAATCTTCACCAGAGAATTCGACCTAGTACATTTCATGACCAAATATCACGACCCTACCGAGCGCACAGAGCTAACAAGTCACCGAGCAGGCGTCGCCGTAGCGCCGCACTGCTTCTGGTTTCAGAAAGCTTTGGTGCACGAAAACAACCGAAACAGCTGCAGCCGGTGGGCCGCCGCCCACACGCATCCCTCGAGTGTCTGGTTTCACACCTGTCCGCGGCTGCTGCGGTTGGCGCCGCTCGCGCGTGTCCCTTGTGACGTAAGGAGGGAAGAGGGGTGCAGTGCGCCTCGCAGCTTGCTTCTTTGCGGACGCGCAGCAAAAGAAAATGCGGAGGTTTCTCCTGTTGCTCACAGCGGCTCGCGGCATTGCCGTTACTCGCGGTGGATAGCAGCGGCTCTCAGCAGTGTTCACTTCGTTATATTTGGTATTTCGTAGCTTTGCCCTTCTCCACCTCTTTTTGTTTCTTGTCGCCATTTTGCAACGGTGTCAGTGAGGTGTTGTTGCGAATTTTTGAGGATGTCAACGAAGCTGAAGAAGCTTCCGACGACGATGACATGTCTGGAAGTTGTGACGATGATGAAGGTTTTGGAATCGTTCTGTGATTTAGCTGAGAGCGCTGTAAATAGAGGTTTCTTTCCTTTTTATTTTTTCCAGCCCAAACTTTCCCGTGTTAAAAAAAAAAAAAGAAAAAAAAGTAAGGGTGTGCAAATATTCGAATACGAATAGAATATTTTCGTTATTTGAAACGTACTCGATTCGAAAATTGCATGTTCGGAAGTTCCCAAATATTCGGCCAAAGCAGAATATTCCTTAAAAGTGGCGAATATTCGCACAAACTGTGAATGTTCGAGTAAGTAACGAATAATCTGCCTGCCATGCATTCCCCTATGAACTGAGAAAGGCGTATATATGTGCGTTATCGGTCTGGTCTGTTTCTATCTTTCCAATGGCAGCAAGAGAGGATCAGTTTAGGTTTCTTTTTCACCAAGCCCTTTATTGTGTGGCACTTCTATAGCAATATGTGATGTAATTGCGCGTTCTATAAATTGCGGCAATAAAATAAACCTCGAGAGTGAAATATAAATATAAAATAAATCTCTAGAGTGTTATCTAATATAAATGTTTGAAAATTAAAAAGGAAAAAGCTAGGTGTGAACAGAACATTGCGTCGCCATCGCAATGCTCTTTCTTTCCCGAGTTGTGTGTACTCTTCGCCATGTGCGGCGTCTGTCTCCCCCCTAACATTGCGCAGTGCTGCGCGCTCTTCGGCGGCCTACTGTGCGGCACACTAGAGCCTGAGCCGTGATTGGCGTAGCCGCTCTATAATGAGACGTCATTGTCTCTACTAGAGCTCCAGCTTCGCTGGACTTCCCTCTTCACGGGGTGGAGGGGCTCTCAATTTTTTTTATCAAGGTAGCCTTCGTGTGTAAAATTTTTCGAGCTTTAATGAAAACATGCAAGATTTTAAAAATCCATCGGGACTACCCACGAGTGAACTTTGATGTTAGTGCCTTTAGTCACGTGGGATTTTGGTGAAGCTCAAGATAGTTAGACACACAAACGTTACCTCGATGGAAACAACACGCTCTGCAGCTTTTGTACTGGAAGGTTTGCGTGCAAATGATTATTGAAAGAGTTAGCTAATTAATCGACCTTAAAATACAGAGCATGTGCCCCCTCTCGTGTTAGCACCCCCTCCCATTTTATGAAAATTTAATATTTTTGTGGCCGCCATTTTAAACATTATTTCCAAACTGAGTGAGGGCCCCCCTCTCTATTTTGATTTGATAATCTCTAAATTTTGAGGGGGCGCTTGCTCGGTATTTTACGGTATGTTAATTAGCCAGATGGGCACTTCGCAACAAAATCTCGACTTGCTCAGCAGGACTGTGAACAATAGCGCTTCGGTTCGACACGCGTAGCATGCACCGGCTTTTTCTACGTCTTGGCAGAAGTCAGCTGAACCACCCTGTATTTGACTGAGGGAAGTTAATCAACCCCAATGGCTGTCTGGCGTCTCCGCTGTACATGAAAAGTTTAGCCAGTCCAGTACGACCGCTAGCCTGGGGTCTCTAACATGCATCACTCACTGGCGACAGCGACCACGCACCCGTACGACGCTCATCCACGCCGAAGGGGCGGGGATTGATCCCAGGATCTCTGGGTTCTGCAGCGCAAGCTTTTGCTCCACGTGCTATGAGCTGTGGTTCGCTGACACAGTCGGCCTCACCCTCCCGACCCCTCGGCCCCGCAGGTCCTGGACAAGACGCGGCGTCTGGCAGGCTACACGCAGGACTGCATCAACACGTGCATGGAGCTCCTTGCCCTGGGTCACGACGACGTGGCGCACAAGGTCTTCCTCACCATGACCTCGAGGCTGGAGAACCACGGCAACTTCTTCGTCTCGCAGCTCGTGCGCTCTGGCGCGGTGAGTCTCGCCTTCCCTCTTGGGTATGGTCGCATTTCTGTTCGGCAGTTTCATCCTGTCCCTGCCATTCAAAATCGGATAGTTTTCTGACTGTATTTTTAACACAGAATGAGTTTTATCAGCCGTTTCTTTATGAGAAAACCATCGTGCTCAACCGTTGAGCTCGGTCATTACACGTGGTTTGAAGTTTTATATGCAAAGAACATCGGTTCATAGGGTTCGTTTAAAAATGAATACAAGAGACACTCCCGATGGGAGTTGAAGTTGGGACCAAGTGCTTCCAGCCGTATTAGAAGCAGCCATGGGAGGAGTAGCTGTGTGAGGAGCAGTTGCGCAAGGAGCAGTTGCGTGTGGAGCAGTGGCATGAGGAGCAGCTGCATGGGGAAACATTTAACAGTTGGCTTTGCCTCGTAGCACCTGAAATATCGCGCCACAGCCATATAAAGGCGAAGCGAGCGCCTGTATAAGTAGAGCTGGCTTCCCTTGATTCAATGTCCTGCCATGGTTCCGAGGTAGCCTGCATCCGAGCGTATGCAGGAAAACAACGCTAGCTCGAACGTGCCAACAAAGACCAGGGTACACAGAATGTGGTGAGCTACTACCGTACAGTTAAAGCGAGTGGTTCCAATAGCCCCGCACAGATCAAGCAGCCCCACCCCCTCGACACACTGCGCAACCTACACAGTTCAGGCGTATAATGAATCGACACATGATCAAGCTAGTGTGATCTTTTGTTGAAACAAAATGAGCTCGAAAATGTGTTTTATGAGAAAATTATCGTGAATGAGAGTCATGAGCAAGTTTCAAGGACAAGCGTTCAGTAACGACCAAGATGAACTATCGGCATGAACGAGCATCATGAACAAGACACACGCTGGGAACGTTACACGACGTTAAGGTTACAGTGAAACCCGTTTAGGACGAACCCACGTACAGCGAATTATTGTCGATATCGAACTGACGGAAAATTTAAATAAAAAAGCGTGTAAAAAGTACTTTTTATAACGAACAACATATTGGCTATTTTGGACTTTTTCCACCTGGGAAGACTTCCAAAGACGCAAAAACAATTGTCTTCTAGCCTGTCCCTTCCCCCTTCCTAAATAAAAAAAAAAGTAGGGAAGAAAGAAAATTCTAAAAGCTCAAGTTGCGAACAAAATTGAGCGAAGAGAAGCAATTCAGAAGGGGAGAACGCTAAAAATACACTCTACATGCACGCACAGAAAAGAAGAAACAAAAAACTTTGCATCCCAAAACGGTTGCCCACAAAGCGAAGCGATTCAAAGGGGGAGATAAGCTAAAAGAACGAACTCTGCTTACAACGAATGCATCGTGGAAGTTCGTTATAAATGGTTTTTGCTATATCGAATTACCTGCTATCGTCGACCGATTTCCTGCTGTTCGTTATAAACAGGCTTGACTGTGTACATAAAGCTTACAAAGTACCACGTAGAATCAACGTAAGAAAAATGCCCTAGCAGAGCTCGAACCTGGGCCGGTGCAGTGGTAATAAGAAATAAAAAATATGTACAGTAAAACCTCGTTATAACGAAGTTGAAGGGGGAGCCATAATTACTTCGTTATAACGATTAGTTCCTTAAAGCCATTGTTCCACTTCTACCTCGAATCAGTAAGCTAGGTAGGATGTACTCACCACCGAATCCGACAGAGAAGCCTGCCACGTGAGCAAACTACCGTGGCACGGAGAAAAACACAAACAAAATAAGAAAAATCGCTCCTGCGGCAGCTGCTATCTCGAGTCCATCCTCGCCTTCATCGTGAGCGCCAAAAAGCGGTGCAGCAGATCCGCCGCATCCAGCGCTTCCGCGGACGTCGGTTCTGCGGACTCGCAAACATTCGGCTCCTCGCTGTAGTTGACACATCCGTCGCTGTCCCCCGTCACAGCACGCACGCACGATCGAGATTGTTTTGCGCTTCCGCCTGTCGTCGTCCATCTTGCTTTTAGACGGGTCTATGCGTTCCACGAGATGGGGAGGCCGGGAGACTCGGCGCCCTCGGCGCGCTCGTGCATGTTGCCAGGCGACTTTTAGCGCACAGGAGTTCGCAGCTTCTAGCGCGCGAGAGTTTTGAATTACCACCTTGTTATTACGAAGTTGAAAGGTGGCCGTAATTAGTACTTCGTTATAACTATTTAGTTCTAGAAAAAAATGGTTCGTTATACTCATTGCAAGGAAATTTTTGCTTCGTTAAAACGAGGTTTTAAATGAATGGGCTTTTATGGGAGTTTCAAGGGGAATTACAATTATTTTTTTATATCCATTAATTCGTTATATCCCGATTCGTTATAACGAGGTTTTACTGTATTATGCACCTAAAACAATTTGTGAAATGCAGCCGGGATGCAAATCCAATTTTACTCGCGTGACAAGAATCCGTACGTGTAAATGGGACCGGTAATCCTTTTTCTTGCAGCCCCTCGAGAAGATTGTGCAGTACTGCAAACGACTTCAAGTCCCGGGGCTTCAACACAAGGGCTCTGATCCGCTGCACGGAGGTGGCGCTGCAGAACAAAAGCCGGTAGGCTTCTCTCTGGCAGTTTGTGCATCAGCCGCAGAAGTTGTCTTGCACGTTGTCATCAAGTGTGCTGACAGCGAAACATTGCCGTTTCAGAGTTGGCTTTGGGTCTGATCAACGAAATGCACAAGCAGGTGAGTGGCGTCATGTTTGAAGGCAGAACTCTGAATTCGGGACGCTTCTAAAATAAGTTTGTTTAGCTGCAGTTTTTTTATTGACATAGTCTTTCAATAAACTTGTAGCCCTCTCTGTCTGTCTAGTATAAAGTTTAATTTTTTTTTTTAGCAGCGAAGCTCCCTAGGGGCTAGCTATGTCCTTCCCACGCCCGGTGCCTCGTGTTTCGGGAGCTCACGCGCTCGGTGGTAGGGAGGAAAAAAAAAAAAAAAGAAAATAAAGAATGAGGCAAAAATAATGATAAAATATGATTGTTTGCGCAGTATAAAGGACAGGATTCGAACCTGTGTGGGAGACCCCATGGATTTCTAGTCCACTGCCTGGGTCCAATCAGCCACGACCGTGGACGAGTAGGGGGCTCCTGAGATGTGGTAGTAACTCAAGAGCTGGGGATGTCATGGATGAAACGTTGCATGTAGCCGCTCGACGTCTATACAGGAGAGGGCGCTGCGGTCAAATGCATATATATTGGTGCAAGCTAAACTTTGCATGCTTTGGCTCAACGTTTATAGACGAGGAGGGCGCTTTTGCGGCCACTGCCCAAATGCGTACGCAAACCACGTTCCATACCACACATTCTCTTTCTGACATGGATGAAAACGAACGAAAGGCTCGGCATGCTGCGGCTCAGCGTCTACGCAGACAAGCACCACCAGAGCTTTCCGCCCCAATCAACATCATTCACCACGTGGAGATGCGGTCAATTTTTTTAACTATGCTTGTCTATTTCTCAGCAGCAGTCCAATTAAAAAGTAATTGTGTTGTGTGTGTTTAGACGGCGAGTAAGTTGGTCAGCCATACGGGACATCTGCTGTCTCCGCTGTAGATAGAATTTTAACCGGTGCAGTACCACTCCTAAAGCGGGGTCTTTGATGGGGCGGCGTGAGCTTTCGTCAATATTTTTAGATTAGGGTCAGTTGGGAAAGAGCACGAGCGCGACATGGCAACGGAGTGCGCCCCGCAGTAACCAGCGGGTGTGGTGGCGCCGTGGCTCCGGCAGGATCGGTCCCTTGCGTGTCGTCTGCTAGCCTCCTGCTCTCAGTAGGCGCTGGCACGCGGCCAACCAAGCTGCCGTATGACTTGTAAAGCAAACAATTACTGCTGAACAAAATGTGTTTAAAGAGAATGTGCACACTAAAGCAAAAAAGGGAAATGGAAGTACCGTATTTACTCGCGACAACGAACGCACTCGCGTAATGAAACGCACCCCCCAAGTCGGCTCTCAAAATTTCGACTTTTTTTTCCCTCGCGTAATAAACGCACCCCCAACTCGGACGTCAAAATTTTGACCCCCTCCCTCCAGGCGCGGAATGAACGCACTTTTCTATCCTGGTACAGCGAGGCCGCAATGCATGCAGAAGGGAACAAAACGCCTTGTGGCGTAAAAAATAGAAGACCCAAAAGCAAAAAAAAAAAGCATTAAAGGGAGTTTTTTTTTTTTTGCACAGCGCAGTCTGGATTTTGGGTCGCGCGCCGTGCGCAAAGAGCCAAGAAAGAACGGAGAAGCCCTCACCTAAGCAAAGTCGAAACAAAACAGCTTGCGAAAGGCAACAAAAAAAAAGGAACTTTTTTTTTCTTTTGCAAGCGCAATTTGGTTTTGGGGTCGCGCGCAAGAAAATAGGAAAGAGAAGCGGTGAAGCCCTCGCCAAAGCAAAGTGAAACAGCTTGCGAAAGACGGCAAACGAAAAAAAACAAAACATCTGGATTTAAGAGAAAAGAAAAAAATATAAAGAGCCTTTCCTTTTTCTTTTTGCACAATGTAGTTTGGTTCCAGGTCTAGCGCGCCGCGCGCAAGGAGATAAGAAAGAAAAGCGAGAAGTCCCCGCCAAGCAAAGCGCACAGCAGGAAGCATCCTGCCCTCGCCTGCCTCCTCCGCCGCACTTTGGAAAGAGAAGCGAGGAGCCCTCGAAATGAACGCACATTTTATCCTGGTGCAGCGAGGTCGCAAATGCATGGGCAGGGTGGGCAAACAAAACAACTTGCGAAAGGCGGGAAAAAACCCCAAAAACACGAGAAGCAAAAAAAAACATTGAGAGGAGCATTTTTTTTTTTTTGCGCGATCGCAGTTTGGTTTTGGGGTTGCTGCGCTGCGCGCAAAGAGATAAGAAGTTACGTCGATTTTTGCGGGATAAAAGGTCCGTTCATTGTGCCAGTAAATAAGGACGCAGGTTTACCTCTGCGTAATGAACGCACCCCCCAACTTTGCCTCGATTTTTCGGGAAAAAAAGTGCGTTCATTCCCTGCGAGCAAATACGGTATATAGGCAGCCGGCAATGGCCAGGCGGCGCCACGAGAGTACTGCATTCAGCGCCACAAGCGGTGGCGTCTCTGTTAATGGGGCGGCCAATCTGTCCGTCGGGCCGTTTCGAGCGGCGGCGACCCCGATTTCAGCAGTCCCCGTGGCGTGTACCTGCGTGCCATGTCCCTGGTTCTTTTATGCGGTTTTTTAAGGCCATCGGGAGCCTTGATAGGTCCAAGTGTTTAGAGAATATTCTAGAGTCGTCATTTGGACACCAGTTTGAGTTGTCTTCACTACTTGTGGCCGCCCGATCGGTCTGTGCTTCGCCCGTTTCCCGGGAAGTGAAACGACACAACGAGAAGGCCGCGAATGGGTTTATTGTAGATCCCGGTTGCCCGTCTTCGAGAGCCGGCAGTCCGGACACGCCGACCCTAGTTGTCACCCGTCGTTCAGAGCTCACAGTCGGAGCCCGTGTCCAGGCCTGCGGATCGTCCTCCCCACGCCAGTGCTGCGTAGGCCGATATGGTCAGAGTTCGTCGCCCCTTCCGCCGGTCCTGATCCGAACCTCGCTGGTGGAATTCTCCGGGGTTCGCCATGGGCCAGATCAGCCAGAACAGATCTATCGTTCCTGCCCGGCCCCAGCCTCGTGCAGCACGCTCTTCCTCTTTCTTCGCCGGCTGGCCCCCGCTCGCGCCTCGCTCGGCCGCCCTCTTCTTCTCCCGACGCCCCACACACTAGAATAAAATGTGGGAAATTAGAACCAAACTCTGCATGCTACAGAACCGTGCGCACATTGCAAAGCCTGGTGTAAAAAGGCGACAGGCAACAAAGTGTACGTGTAAGAAGGATATTTACGCTTCGCATGAGCTTTTTCTAAAGAACTACATTAGCATCCTGCTCTTTGCACGCCGTCACATTTGTTACCAGACTCAGCATTAAATTTGGTTGCTGAAACAAACAAAACTTTGTGCTACGAAAATCCACTATTTGAAAACTCGCAGGTTTGGACGGTTTTGGTTGCGACCACGCGTGCCGAACGGCGTTAGGAGTGCCGGAACGGGCCGCCGGGCCTTTCACTTGAACACCTGATCGTCCGATTCTCGACGTCACAGCGAAGCAACAATCGGCCCGATCGTTCCTATCGTATTTCCCTATGTGGCTGTCAAAGCGACTCGTAATAGAACTTGTATAAATATGTTACTTCGCCGAGGAGTCTGCAAAACGAGTTCGTCCGACCACTTTCCAAGCCTGCACATATATTTTCGTTCACTTTTCAGTTTCTGTAAAATCCACTTACTTGATGCGTCGCACTGCAGTAATCCACTTCTGTCGCCGTGTCGCTTCCCAAGATCTCGAAGGGAAGCCAGGGAAAGCGGTGAAGTTTGACGCTTGAGTCACCTTCGCGACTGTGGCCGTCTTTCACGCAGCAGTAGCAACGTTTATTTTTTGGGGGAACTCTAGGAGTAGGCGAGATGTTACAGGAACCCGGTGAGGTCATAGAGACGTGAAGTTGGGACTTACTTTTACGAAAAACGGTTCCAAAAAAGCTCACGCCGATCCGAAACGCAACGTTCACACGTGGTTTCTGGATGCGCCCGCCCGCAGCCCCCGCAGGCCTGGCCTACCCAGTTTCTTTATTTTGCGGCCGCTAGATGGCGCAACGTGTCGCGCCAAACTGACACTGCAGGTTTGGCTGGTTTGCACAATGTTTTCTTGCCGCGAAGTGCACCTATCTATGGCTTTAGCTCTTTTCTCTGGGACATGCCTGAAAGCATCGGTCTTATAATGGAATTTCCTGGCTCACGCATCCAGTTGGATAAAGCTGGTCGCTGATAAGGAACAATAGAGACATTTAATAAACC
>JAZHYW010009451.1:0-92896 GCA_037355805.1 Ixodes ricinus
CTCATCAGGTAGTCTGTCAGAAGAGGGTGCCCAGGAATAATTGAGAAGATCATGAAAATGATATAAAAATACCACCCACTACAAGGAAAAAATATATACGCATACAAAAAAGAGCGAGGCGTCTTTTATCTAGATATCACCTCAACAAACTGCTGGTTCCCCTCTCAAATTTACATTTCCTACATATCAAATTTGCCCCCGTCTCTCGTAAAAACCCATACTACTTCTATTAAAGTAACACATAACCATAACGGGTGTGTTTGGCATGTGTGTTCAGTACGACCCGCAGCAGGCCTTACGCGCATCAACATTTCAACATCACAGACTCTCGTTCTAGGGAACGAACTTGGAGCCGTGCTGAGTGCAGACACGCTGCACTCATCCTTCCCACATCTCAAAGTATTGCTTTCTCTCTCTCTCCTTTTCCCCTTCTTTCGCCTCTTCCTTCCCTATACTTTATTCGCCGTTTCCTTTTCTCGCTTTCTCTCTCTCTCTCTTTATTTCAGTTGTTGTTTTCTTTTATTTAGATTTGCATGAAATTCTTGAGCTTTCACACGTGCGCACGCGAGAAATGCTTGCTCAAGAGTCTACCAAAAGCAGAAAACAGACCGTCCACGTTCAAGCGATTCCTGAATGCCTTGATGTGTGTGCTGCATCCGACTAAGAGTAATCGAAACGTATTGTCTGCGCGCGAGCGAATAGTTTTAACGGTGAAAGTTCACAGTCCCTCCACCCCCCCCTTTTACCTCTCTTACTGCTTTGTTTTTTGTACTAACTATGTGTGCTTGCATATTTGACGATCTTTTTATTTTAGTAAGATTCGGACAAATTATATTCAAATATTTTTTTTTTACCGCTCACCCACCCATCTCATTGGCATTCCGATATTTGTAATTTTATATAACGTTCATTCGTTAAAGGGAAACTGGAGTGGTTCTGCATTTGATGAAAAATGCCGATATCATTTTCGTTTAGCTTTCGGGATAACAAATATTAAGTTTATTTTTCAATTTGCTGCATGGAGGCTGCATAAATTAATTTTAAAAGTACTGCTGAACCACTTCTTCACAGGGGCGTGACGCCATATCCAGAGCTTTCGGAATCCCAGCTCTGCGCGCCATCGGCACCTTTCTTAGCTACGCACTGCACTCCGCTATGTTCAGAAGTACCAGTAGACGTCACGACTGGCGTCAGGTGAGGAAAAACATACCTGGCGCAAGCTGCAATTGCACGCGCTGCCCACACGAGCAACACGCGCTTCTTGGCCCAAAGATCATAGTTTGACGTCACGACTGGTCGGGAGGTTTTTCGTGCTTTCTAGCGTTTAGTTTCACCTTCGGAAAAGGAATGTAATATTCAAATTAACAGGATAAAAATACAATAAAACTAATTTCTAATTCGTTTTTTCATTAAAAATGTTCCAGCTTTTTTTAAACTTCGGTTCGCGGTTTGTGAACGTGTGACTCCGAAGAGTATTGGGATATGTATTTATTAGCTTCTTATCTAATGATGGTCTCTCTTTGAGTATGATCTTACCTTTCTTTAGCCTCGTTGCTCATATTTCTCAGCAGAAAACGTTTAAGTCTCACATGCCCCACTAAGGCAAAAACAATAATGTTATCTCACCTGTGCTATAAAGCAGCCTATATCATCGAACAAGCAGGAACGCATCTGGAAATCAAAGTCAATTTATTTTCCAAACAATAATTTCAATATTATTCAAATTTACAATTGTTTTTAAAACTAAACACCTGAAAAAGGGTGACCCTTTTATATTGCTAAACAGACAACCTCTTGCATTTTGAAAGTTTGCAAACACCTTGACATACCCTACAACTTTATTCGACAATTCCTTAAAAAGTGGACAATCCCGGAGGAAGCGGCTGGGGACTCCGAAAAAGAACCAGTACGACTGCTAGCCTGGGATCTTTAGTGTGCCTAACGCAGTAGCGATTAGACCACCGCATGCCTGTACAATGGTCATGGGTGAGGGAGGAGATCGAGTGGAGGGATGATTTTTGCATTCTGCGGCGACGAGCGTTCGCTCAAACTTGTCCATGCTATGGAGCGTTGAGGCACTCCACCGCCGAACCCCAAGACATGGTCATGACGTTACAAGGACGCTTCTTACTGGTAAATATAGCGGAAATGAGACAATATATAGACATATATAGATACATATATATATATGTACTCCAAGACTATAGATCAATCATTGTGAGGAATTTCATGTTTAAATGATCAGTGAGTACTAAGATGTAGAAAGCGGTGCCTTAGATTCTGTTTAAGAAAGAATTATAAAGACAGCTATCATTGAATTTCGCTATTAAATATTAAAATGCAAGGTTCCGTAAAACATTGTAGCTCATTTCTTGAACTGGAATATTCGCCGGTAAGTCAGAAGATTCTGACCCAATAAAATACAAGAATTGAACTCGCTAGATAATAAGATAGCAATACTTTCTTCAATTGAAAGATTTACTGGCGCTATTAATGGATGTATTAATTAGATTACTTTTCTCTGCATGTTGATTTTATATATATATACATTGACAGTTCTTGTGTGCACGTCCTTTTTTTCTGTATATTTTAACATTGTGCATAACTCTTGCTAAGGCTCTCATGAAGAGCTGTTTTTATACATAAAGAAATAAATTAATTTGATTTTAGCGTTTTATTGATCTGGTAATGAATACTCCTATATCAAATAAGCCCATAAACTCAATTCTAGCTGCAATGTCGTAAATAGAAGAGAAACCAAATATTTTACTTGATATTTATCGATTTCGCATGCCACATTATTGAAAGCCGCGAAGACGTGGCGTGTTGTTTACATTTCTCAACCGGAGCGAACCCGTTGTTTATCATAGATCGTGCTCGATGCAACAAACGATCGTAGACACGCTACCAATTCACACTAGAGTACGAAATTTCGAGCCTCAATCGCATACTACCCGTCAAAACTCCCTGAGCACTGATTTGGTTTGTTTGTTTGTATTTGCGATTCAATTGCTTTGGTCATTTTTGTAATCAGGAAATTCAGGTTTCCACATAAAAAACAAACATTCTTGCGATCTCTTATGTCGTTCATATTTTTTTTTATGTTTCGAGGATCCAAGAATAGACCGATATCACTAAGCGTTCCGCGCATGCGTGACGCCGCCTTAACAGTTGTTCACAGGGGCAAGTCGCAAGTGCAGGACATGGCTCATTCCGTCTCGTGCTCGGCTCGCGTAGAGCTCCAACGGTGTTGTCGCGCGAGCAAAAAAAATACACTTTTAATGATTCAAGCCAACAGCGGTATTATCAGTCTATAAAAGCAAAGCCATTTTAACACAAAATTCTGCTTTTCATAACCTGACATCCGCTTTCCGACAGAAAATGTTCGTGCCTTTTTTATTATAATTGTGCGTGTTAAACCACTGTGTTTTTATTTTTACACAGCTTCCACAGGAAAAATACTGAGCAGGACTACTCAGATATTATCTCTATTCCCAAGCAGCAGATATTTGGCCAATCATTGGCAAATGGCTGGAAATGGTCCTTTGGCCAGTAGCCAGACAGTGGCCAGTCATTGGCTGATGACTGGTCTTTCTCTGGCAATTCGCCAATGGCCACTGGCTATCATCAGCCATCGGCCAAGCATTGGCCGATGAATGGCCACTCTTTGGCCATTGGCCAAAAGACAATCGCCAATCATTGGCCAATGCTTGGCCGAATTCCGTGCTGCTTAGGTTGTTTTTGTACCAGCTCAATAAGAGATCGTTGAAACATCCTTCAGTAACACAAGGAAGTTTTTTTTCGGTTGTGTCATTGTGCTGCTTTGCGGGGATGACTCGCTAGAGTGGATAACAACTTTACTAGTTTGAGGCATTATTTGAATATTTCCCTTACTAGCGTTTCGCTTCGCTGTGCCCTCTTAATCATCAACCAATATGAAATGAATAACAAGAAAGCTATGAACCGCAAAACCGCAACCCCTGCTGCTATAAACTGATATTTCTTTATACCGATTATACCTCATAGCTTCATGAATAAGCATTTTCAAAGATTTGCAACCCGATATAGAAAAGAGCTAAAGCAGTAACATAGTAGCACTTAACTTTGTTTTGCTGCTGCGTTGGCACTGCTCAATTTACAAATTTAGCAATTCCAATTGAAGTAGTCATGAGCCTTCAAAAAGCTTTCAGACACTGCAAGCCGACCTGATGGGCTCAATGAAGCACGCAGAACGACCGTACTTCTCCTATTTCTTAGAACGATATTTAGTCTCGATTTCATATTGAGTCACTTGCCGAGAATCATGGCCGTATATACTTTGACTGACACTAGATGACGGCATTTTTAAACAATGTTTAAAAGGCGAAAAAAAAAACTCACCTCCTTCAAACGGCACCGCTTAGCCTTTTAGTGATCCAATGTATTACAAAGTTTTTCTTTTTTTTTTCACTCTTGCGCAGCATACCTCTTATCACATGATCCACTTCTCCTACACCAATAGGAATACTTTCCTCCCATCGCATTTGCAGCGTGCACCACGTGACTAATCCCTCAAAGAAAGCAAGAGTCAACTCTCCAAAGACGGCAGCCTCGGTAAATACAAGCGGTCCGCTCGTTGCCGAAAGATCACAGACCCAAACATAGGGGGATCTCAATGGGATTAGGTTCCCTCTTAAGCGTATCCTCCATCCCGAATATCTGTTTTTTTTTCCAGACTCGGTACCATCTCTCTTGCTCTAATCTAGGAGACGTTCACTCCCGTCTCTTTGTCCCCTTTTTTATTTACCGAACGGAAGACCCACGAGAGAAGTCGAGATGGGTTGTGCTCTTCTTACCGCTAAGCTGACAATGCGGTGGGAGCTATATGCTCGAGGAACCACTCGTACGTCTACCTTTTGCCATGAGATAACGTGCCCGCCCATAACTACGCGCAGAAAGCGGGGTCAAATGACGAAAGGAAGGTGGTTGAATGATCTGGCGCGCGCGGAGCTCTCACGACACCGTCAGCTTAGGGTTGAACGGAGTTTTGTAGGAGACCTCTGACATAAGCGGCCAATAAATCCCTCAGATCGATGGGATCTCAAATCGGCGAAAATCAAAAAGGTAGTCCACTTGAACCTTTGTAACTTGTTTTTCCTTTAAGTACAGGTACGCCTTTTTAGCTCATAGCCTATTGTGTAATTCCGGACGTATCCACAATTCGGATGTGGTCGCCTTTGCGCGGCTTAAACCCCCAAGGACATTTGCGTCTAAAAATACGCGTTCCCTTCACCGATTAAATAATATAATGTGGTGACGGACCTAATATTTCAAAAACGGTTGTGGCTAGATGCTGAAAATGAGCGTTTACCATTTTCTTCGTTATTATTAAAAGCAATTATGCGTGGATATTTTTTCCATAAAAGCCGTCGTTCGTTGTTGTCCCATGACCGTATGTACTTTAAATCATCGCTCAACATTTTTTTTCAATTGAGCTCAGCAAGAAAATATTTCCAAATGAAATCATCCATCATTATTAAACGGACACCATCTTAAATTATTTGACTCTTATTCATGCCATCTAACGTGACGTCAGGATGAAGCCGAAGCTCTTGACGAAGCGCAGTTCATTTTCAAGCTGGAAAAAGGAAGGATGCATTTTCTCTCAAGCATCTCCTACTTTTGAGGACTTATTAATGCAATTTAATGGCCGCGATGCAATTAGGTAAGCGGCCCTCTATTTGACACACATTTTGAAAAGAAAAGAGATCGCCTACGTAAAAACTATTGCGATTATAATACTTAAAATTTTATCTCGATAATAACGAAATCACAGCAATAAAAGACCCTGTTCACGCCCAAACTTGAAGCAGACATATTTGGAAGGGCTCAATAAGGGCGAGTTAAACACTAAAAACCCAATATTAGCCGGCTATTCATAGGTGTACGTATATATACTGACAAATTTATAAACGCAGTGCGAGGCTCATTACCTTCCCGCCTTCAACTTTTTTGCTTCGTTTGTCCGCGTTAACATTGCCTCATAGAACCTTTCTCAAAAGTCTATCAAGCAACATTGGCGGTCGGCATTGCTAGAACATGAAGCGCGTGAATGAATCCGACTCCTCGCCGAACGCTGACGTCAGCACTCGTGACCAATAGATGCTCAGAGCATGTGATCAAGATAATGCGGGACAGGCGTTGGCGCGGACTTTTGAAAAAAAGCACGGGGCTCTCCACGTGGTACGTTTCGCGAATGTTGAGTGAGTATGCCCTCATTCTAGCCATGCTTACCTACTCTACAAAGCGACGAATGTCGGCACGTCGATGTGACACTCAAAGAATCTAAAACAATTTGATCGGGAAGTATCAGATCATCAAAGGTGATAAAGAAAGCGAACTCAAGCACGAGAAAAGCGAACGACACTCTTTTAGCCTAGTTACACTAGCGCTCTCAACTGTCATTAAGCCCAAGATTGTTAGCATCTCTCAACTCACTTATTGTACGTGTTGTAACCGCGACCACCATCGTTGATGCAAAGTACACTTACGCACTAGACCTAACAAACCCAGTTGAGATGCGCGTCTGGGGACAATGCTTGAAACCGAAACGAAACCAAAACTCATGTCACGTTATCTTTTTAAATAGCAATGCAGATTAATTATATGCACACTTTCCATTCATTAAAAACGCTTAAAACAAAAGAACATAATTTTTTGTAGAGCAAAGAAACGACAATCAGAACGTTTTACACTAATTTAAGTTAGCGATGCACAACGAAAGTCTAGTTGACACCACCATCACAGTATCCGCCCTCGCCGAGCTTTAAGTTCCGCGACGTGCCGTGATCATTCCATGCGGTAACTCAGACCCCAAATCATAGCTCTTTGGACTACATTAGCTGCTACGAGAAATTTCTAGATACCTCATCTAATATTCTGCAATAGCAGGTGCTTCGCTGACGCTGGCCATGGGCGGTGATGCGGCGGGCGGCCGCTATCTTTAGCTATATTAGTTATACTCCGTTTCACCGTATAGACTACAGCAGCTAAGGCTAGATGCGCGAGCTCATTGAATTGGCAGATGCTCTTAAAGGGATGGTATACCAACATTTGGATATAAAAAAATGCAGGAAGTGTAGGCGGGACGCTGCAATCCCATCAACATTACTCGTAAGGCGACATCTCGAGTGGACGGCCATATTTTTTGGAAAAAGAGGTCGAGATTGAACCAGGCAGACGAGGCGCGTGACGCCAAGCTATATTATTTCCTCATTTCTTTGCTTTGCTCCCTCAAGTTGGCAAGGCGGAGAAGACCCGAGGCCGTTCCCTCTCCTTCTCGGAGAAACAAGACGTAAACATATCACTCAAATGCTCCTCCTTTTTTGAAAAATACGGTCATCCGTTCGAGATATCGCTGTATGAATGATGTTTTGGTGTTTGTAGCATCCCGTTTGCACGCTTTTGCCTAGTGTTGTGTGGAATCCAGATTTCGGCTCAGCATCCTTTTAATGCACACGACCTTGTGCCGCCGAGATGTGCCCTAGAGGAAGGAGCTCGCGCTTGTAGCCTTTCCTGTGGTACATTTTAATGTGAAATAGATTTTAACCGATGTAGGCCAGCTCAGTTGAACTCAATAATTGTTAGCGGTTTAATGGCAGTTGGCGTCGCCGTGTAACTCCGGCCTTAATCGCGATCGGCCGGAGTTACACGGCGGTTCCAACTGTCATTAATCGGCTAACGATCATTGAGTTCTACCTTTCCCGACCTCTTTAAGTCATTTCTTGAACCCTTTTCCGGTGTACAGTAATGGTACAGACCTTCATGCCATGCGTCGGGTAATGCTATGCTTGCTGGTTTAACGAAAACTCAACAGTGGAGTTTGGTGTTATGTCCGAAGTTCGCGCTTGTTCTGCAAATTATTTAGCAGTTGAATGTTAGCTGAAATAACATAGTGGGCCAGACTTTATGATACCAGAAAGAAGCAACTTGACGTTGTTACCAGGCTGTCGAACCAAACGAAAATCCGTGCCTAAAATCGGGCCGAAACCATTATATTGACCAAACCTAAAGAAGACCGAATTCTAACTAGAACATTTGCTAGTGGACTCGAACAAAACACAAACAATCTTATGCAAGAATGACGAAAAAAGGCTCGAGGTACACCTAAGCACTTCTTATGAGTTGTGAATGCGAAAGCACACACGCCGCTCTTCGCTCCCTTTTTTAATCTGTGGCGTACCACGCGCTGACCTTGGGCGTAGAACTGCGGAGCCGCTGCCTCACGGACACGCAGCGCCATTGAGTCAGTGATAGTTCAAACTGTCGTGTTCCTTGCGGTGCGAGGAAAGAACAAAGAGCAACGTAGTTCCCAGCAACACGAACCCGCTGGTTTATACCCTGCGCCATATATATTGCCAAGCGCTGTACAACCGAAAAGAGGCGAGCGAACACGGTGATCAGTGATAACACAACAGTGTGATAACAAAGTGAGGATGACACCACACAAACTGACGCACAGCGGCCAATGGGGGCCTTTTCGTCGCGCGCCAGCCAATGGGACCGAAGTGTAAAAGGTGCCGTTGGCTAGCTTTGCGCGTGGTTTCATTAAGGTGCCGTTTTGCATGGTTTCAAAGCTGATGACGTCGGCTTGCTCAATGAGACAATTAATGCTTTCGCATTAATAATCCATGGAGAAAGGAAGCAAGAGGGACAAAGGACAAACACAAATCCCGCGGTTTTCGGTTGATTGGAAAATAGTTTGGCGAAACAAAACGCGAGTATGTTATTCGAACATTGACTTCTGCTCCTCAAATGCTAATAGCGCTGGGCCACCGAGCATATTACGCGCACTACAGCAATAGCTGACAGCGGAGCGATCCGCATCATATACCTGAGCGGGCCGCAGCGGAAAGCAGTCCGGGCAGCACAGTATAGCGGACCAGGCTAAATATGGATGGTGGACGGGGCCCTAGAGGGTAGTGGAGCAGACCGCATCGCATATGTGGTCGGGTCGAATAGCGGATAGCGGAGCGGGCAGAATCTCTTAGCGGAGCGAGCCGCATCGCATAGTTAAGCGGGACGCAGCGAATATCGGAGTGGGAAGCATAAAATTGCTGCAAGAAGGCTGTAGCGGATAGCGGGGCCGGCAACATATCGACTGCGGAGCGTTGTGCAAAAGGGAATGGAGCGGTCCGCATCGGATAAGGAAACTGACAGTAACATCGCCTTAAACGCGTCGTCGTAGTATATAAAGGGACACCACGGTACCTCAGAAGGACGCCGTCGTTTGTACTATACAGCAACTGCGACGCAAATTGGGAACATCCTCGCTCTGTGCTCAATAGCACTTATTCGTTTGAACACACGGGACGTTTGGGGCGATATATCAAAGGAGAGCCTTTAATTTTTTACGTGCATATTTTTTTAATGAGCCCGATATCTGGGAGACTCCCCACCCACCGGGAATTTGTCTGTTTTTAGTTGGTCGGTGGGTCGGGACAACCCGTAGACAATCCTGCACTCTCCCTCACTTCTCACATCTCTACATGCACAAAACACCGCGACACTGCTCACCCACAAAAAGGACAAGATAGGCAATAGATATTAAAATACAACTTTAACCTCACCCGAAGTTTTTCATTTGGGAGGAAAGTGTTCGGCACTGGAAACATGGCACTGAAAAACAAAGTTCTTTCAATAGTCTGACGAGCTTTCATGGCGACGAATTGCCCTATGACGAAATGTCCTACGTGACGAGCTGCCTTGCTACCAATGGACCTCGTACGAATTGTCTTTCGACGAACAGTCCTACCGCGGTTTGCTTCTAGTAAATTTGTCGCGTCCAGTAGGCATGCTCAATGTCTTTTTGTTGACGGCAAGAGGTGCGGGTAGCTGTGTTCTAGCGTCTGTGGTACAATAACGACGAACACCACGCACATAAACGATGAAAAGACATGTTGAGAAAACGATAGGGCATGACCGGGGAGAAGACATTTTTATAAACACGACTATGTATGCGAGGTGGTCCAAAACATCGCGATTTAGTTTATATTTTTTTAGAAGAAGGACATCGTATCGCCAGGGATCTTCAGGGACCCTTAGTGAACAACGCTTCGCAGCTGGACGTTTTCAGATTAGATCGAACAACCATGCCCGGTCACCATTTTTAATTTTGATGAAAAAAATTATTTTGCTGGCTTAATGCCAAGAAGAATAAAACCAATCCTTGTTTTCGAATAAAGGTTATTGTATTTGCGAAAAAATTTTTAAGCAACCCTCAGTCACGTGATCGCTCTGCCCATCGGGCGATGTTGACATTTCGGGCGGCTTCCCCCAAAGAACTGTTCTGGCTACAGGTCTAGAAATAATCAGTGACAAATAGACATAGCCAGGATTGACAAAAAGTAATAATTATCGAGTATTAGGGTCGTAATTTTGAGAAAACAAAATCGCAAACACGGTACACTGCGCCAAATCGCTCTGGATGAAATATTTTTGTCTCCGTACCTAGAAAAGCTAAGGTCTTCAAACTTTTTCAGTGTGTTGCCCTGCATATAGTTCATCCTTAGACTAAATCTTGTTGGCCTAGTTAATGGGGAAAATTTACAAGAATTGCTCACACAGGGGCATTTAACTAAATATGCATTACTTTGAAAATCCTTCAAAAAAGCCATCTTTAATATTCTTTAAACTCTTTGAAATTAACGTTTATAATATGTACTAAAAGTGTCAGCAAAACATAATGCAATATTTGTGTCGCTTTTAAGTTATAAAGCGGGAAATATGGCCAAATGGAGCCTAAGGCGGTCGCCATAAACGGGGCGTGCACATACTCGTTCTTCACAATTTCATTATTATTAAAAAGCGTAAAAATGCTACGGTATGGTTCCGAAAATACAAATAACAGCACAGAGGAGGAAGGTAGTTTTGAAGGGAAAATTCCTAATAAATTTTTCTACAACCGACCCAAAGATGCCCATGGGCCGGAGCGATCCAGGTGCGCCACCCTGTAACATGCTTCGCGGTGCCTGTTTTAACAGCCGGCGTATAGCGTCTCCGTCTCCGCGACGTAAAGGAAGCAACCGAAGCGACTTTGCAAACAGATCAGCCTACAACCTTGGCAGTAACATGATACAGAAGGTAGGGCGCGGCAGGACCTGAGCCTGCGCCACCTGCGAGCGCAAATAGATCCGCCGCCGTGGAGGGCCGCACAACGCGAAGAAAATAAAGATATGTGGCTTGTACAGTCGCCGCGGGAGTTAATAGCTCCACGCGAGCGCGCTTCTTTTTCCGAGGAACGCTTGACTGGTGGCTTTTGATAGAACTAGAGATGACGTCAGTGCGAGTCCATGCGGAGGGGACGGGGGAAGCCGTCTCGATTCAAGGTGGTGTCAAACTTTATTAACAATATGACGCCCTGTCCGGCGCTAAGTAGGGACCTGATGGTCGGGTCTCTTCACTGTCGCCTGGACGTGATCGACCAGGGCCCGCTGGTACGGAAGAATAAGGGGGTCCGGTGGAGTGAGCCACTTCACCAGAGTCCCGGGGCGTTGGTGTGGGGGAGGAGTGTAAGAGCTTTGGAGCGGGAGGGGAGAGAGGAGGGGCACTCCCATAGGACATGAGGGGTATTTGGGAAGCCCCCGCAGTCGGGGCAGATGGGTCGCCCAGGGAGGGATTTGTAATAGTGAAGGAGATGCGGTGTGGGGAGGGAAGAGGTTTGAGCTTGACGCCATAAGGCGCCTTCTAACCTAGATAAGGAGGGGTGAGGGGGAATAAGGGATCTGCGAGACTCGCGTAAAGAAACCAGGGCTTCTCGTCGCTGATCCCGTTTTAAGAGCAAATCCTCCAGCGGGTCATACCGACTCACTCCGGCACAAGGGGGTCCTGGTAACTCGTCACAGGCCAAGGCGTGGGCTGCCTCATTCCCCTGAATGCCGGAGTGACCCGGAACCCACTGGAGGGTCACCTCGAGGGCGGGATTGTTGGTCAGAAATTCTTGGAGGTCATCAAAGATTTCGGGGGGAGGGTGACGCCTCGGAAAGCCCGACAGGCCGCCTGGCTGTCTGTTCGAATGAGGATTTTGTTCGTGGGTTGGGTAGGTATTGTGATAGTTTCGGCTATAGCCAAAGTTTCAGCATATGTAGAAGACTTGATATTAATGTGGGAGTTATAAAAGATAGGTGAGTAAGTGGGATGAATGACTGCGGCAGTTGTGGCCCGGGGATAGGAGAAGTAGGAGAAGGAAGCATCCACGTAATATGTGGTGGTAGATGAAGGGGAGGGAGTGTTACGGGAGATTCGATCGGCCCTGTCAGCGCGTCTGTCCTGATTCCGCTCGGGGTTCATATTACGAGGAATGGGGAGTACCTCGACACGAGGAAGTGAAAGCCAAGGAGGTCTGAAGGTGGGGATGGGAGGAAGGGAGGAAATGTCGTGACCAAGTGACCTCAGGAGGATTCGACCCGGTCCTGAAGAACGAAGGCGATCCACCTGACCTTGTAAATGTATGTCTTTACGATCTTGGAGTGTATTAAAGAGCGTATGTCATTTCGAGTGTATCGTTCGGTGCGGCATTTGGAACGCCCAAAGCTAGGCGGGTAAACTTGCGCAAGAGACGATCAAGTTTAACGTGCGGAGTTTTGCCGAGATTGGTGTAGGGATACTGATACATTACCCTGGAGTAGACCAGGGCCTCCGTGACGCGACAAAGTTGGTCCTCTCGGAAGCCCTGGTTGCTCCGAGCGATGCGTTGCAGGACGTGATATATGTTGTTAAGTTGTGTGTGGAGTCTGGAGAGCCAAACATTCCACTTGCCATCATCCTGGAGCCAGAATCCAAGGACGCGGAGGTAACGGGGGCGGGGTACGGGTTTTCCATTCAGGTGTAGGCAGATTTGCTGCCGCGCGGGTTCAGTGTAGCGCAACTGTCCAGTGACCACTACAATATACTCTGTTTTTTCCGGGGAACAAGAGAGTCCGAGTTTTTGTGTGTAAGTGCAGATTATGTTGAGTCCTTGCTGAATCGTGTCCTCCTGCTCTCCTGCTGATCCAGAGCAACACCATAACGTTATATCATCCGCATAAACGGTATGTTTTAAATTTGGAATGGAATTTAGTAAAGGGGGAGATCTTTAAGTGCTATGTTGAATAAGAAAGGTGAGAGGATAGCCCCCTGTGGTACTCCTGTTTGTAAAGGTTGGGGTGGTGAAGTGTAGTCATCAATTTTGGTTTGTACAGATCGTTGTGTTAGAAAGTTGTAAAGGTAGCGGTAGAGGCGGTGACCAGGTCGAAGTGTAGCGATTTGTGATAGTAGTGCCTGATGGTTAATGTTGTCAAAGGCACCTTTAATGTCCACCCCAACGATTGTGCGCAATTGAACCCGGCTGGGTTGGGCGTACACATCGTCGTAGATTAACATCATTGCGTCCTGGGTGCACAAATGGGATCGAAAGCCGATCTGAGTAGGGGGAAGAGGGTGAAATTGGGAGCAGTGCCAGGCAAGTCTCTCTAGAACCATGCGTTCCATGAGCTTGCCTATGCACGAGGTAAGGGAGATGGGTCTAAGGTGCGGGATAGAAGTAGGGGGTTTGCCAGGCTTGGGTATAGGAAGTACCGTGGCCTGGCGCCACGAGTCTGGAAGGTCTCCCGACAGCCAGGAGTCATTAATAATACTCAGCAGATGAGAAAGGTGCGAGTCAGGTAGGTTCCTAAGTAGGGGATAGGCAATACCATCAGGGCCAGGAGAGGTGTTACGTTGGAAGGAAGAGAGAGCTCGATGAAGCTCAGATAGAGTGAAAGGAGAATCAGCATCGGACGATGTAGGCCAGGAGGGGGCAGAGAAGGGGGTAGGAGGAGTAGAGATAGAAGGAAAGTAATGTTGAAGAAAAGCCTTGCCCAACTCTGCAGGTGTTTTGGCAGTATGCAGTTGCAGTTTAGTGAGAGTATGTGTGGCTCGGCCCTGGCCCAGCATGGATCTTAGGATGGCCCAGGGATTAGGAGTATGTAATTGAGTGCTTAGCTTCTCACAAAGGTTAAGCCAATTAGTTGTTGCTAGCTGTTGTGCGTAATCATGAGCCTCTGCCGTAAGTTCAATGATGATATTGTGAAGGGATTTGTTTAACTTATGCTGTTTTTTCCATTTAGTAATTAGTTTATGTCTTTTGTCCCAGAGGCCAACCAGGTGGTTGTCCACATGGGGGGTTTCTTCTGTGACAGCGATGCGTTTCGTAGTCTTAGAATGAGTAACCAGGAGGTTCCTTCCCCACGCGATAAGATCAGTGCTGGGCTCTATCCTGTCCAGCTGGGCTCGGAAGGCGTCCCAGTAGGGGAGCTTTCTGTAATTGGGGTTGAGTGTGATTCCCTTCCCTAATTTTAGTGTAATGCTTATTAGGTAATGGTCACTACCATAATTTTGGAAGGTATTAGTCCACGTGGAGGGCAGCGAGCCGCGATACCAGGTCAAATCTGGGTTAGTATCGCGACATATGCTACTACCCTCCCTCGTGGGTTGTGTTAAATCATTTAATAATGTAAAAGAATGTGTTTGTGCAAATTGAGCCATGACTTGCGCTCGTGGAGTAGTAGTAGCGAAGCCCCAGTCTTTGTGACTGCAGTTAAAATCTCCTAAAAGTAGTATAGGACTGCGGGGGTGTAGTGATAGGAAACTGAGGAGGGGGGCCATCTGAGGAGTAAAATATTGGGGTGTCCAATACGCCGAAATAATAATAACATCCTGTTTCTGCTTGTGTGGCCGGCATTGAATAGCCACATGTTCCTGTCTGACATTATTTAATGGCTCTGTATCTAACTGAATGGCTGCAATGGATTTATGTACTAAAATAAGAGAATATGAAGGTATGCTATCAAGGCTGAGTTTTGTTTTATGTTTCCGTGGTATGCTAGGTTGAGAGTAAGTTACATAGTGTGGTAAATTAATTATGCTGAGGGATTCCTGTAGCGCGATAATGTGTGGGGGTTGGTAGCTTGATGGACTGCCTGCAAAAGTGTGCCTCGTTTTTGCCGGATGCTCCTGCAGTTCCACTGCCAGACGTGCATATAAAGTGCTGGGGGTGAGGGCGGGGCAGGGGAGGGAATGGGACTATTCGTTCTGGGATTGGACGGAATCAGAAATGGAGGTAGAAGGGAGCACAGTTACCTTATTAGGGGGCAAGTGGGTATCCTGTGGGGTATCCCCTAGCCGCTTTCTGAGGGCAGGGGTGGATATTTGTTCAAGTTTGTGAAGCCGATCCTGGATAGCGGCTAGTTCTGCTAAAATTTGGTTTAAGGCGGCCTGTCCGTCAGTCGGGGACGTAGTTGGGGAGCGAAGTTAGAGAATCTTGAAAAAAGTTTGTCGATGTGATTGGAAATTTTGTGTTCAATTTGGGAAAGGACGGTTTGCTCAATTCGCTGGACAATCCTGTCCTCGAGGCGTTTAATGTAGGACGGGGAAGCTAAGCCTGGCGAGGGGGTTTCGGAGAGCGGTGAGAGTGGGGAGCTGTTGGGGGGAACCTGAGAATAGGACGTGGGCAAGGGAGGGGGTTGTCCGGACGGCGGGTTACGAGGAGCACCCCGGGAATCTGGCGAATGCGTCTCACCCATCGTGTGTCGTGGAGCCGGGCGCGGCGGTCGGGGAGGAGGTGCGCCAGCGTGCCCAGGTCGCTGTTGTTGCGGCAGCTGGGTGTGGCCTCGTTCAGGTTGCGGCGCTGGTCTAGGAGGCAGGGCCGGGAAATGCTGCTCATATTCGATGTCTTGAAGCGGGGTAAATCTGTTGCTGGTCCAGATGGAGGATCCATTGGTGGGTGGCGTGTACAGAGGTAGGGGGCTTGGTTTTGCATGTTTCATCGATGACTGGCCAGGGTTGAGGTGTGACTTTCGGCGAGCATTAGTGGCTTCTTGCCGGCGATGGTCGGCTTCTCTGCGGGCAGGGCACAGGGGGTCGGTCGAATTGTGGGATCCTTGGCAGTTGGCGCAGGTGGGCGTGCAGGAGTGATCCATTCGGGCGGGGTCAGTGTCGGGAGGGAAATGTTGGCCACAGGTTGCACAGGGTGTGTAGAGGGCTTTGTTAGGGCAGTCGTCGATACGATGCCCGAGCAGGAGACAATGATTACACTGAAAGGCCTTCGGCTTGTGGAGGTAGATTCTGTATGCCACTCGATTGACGAATGCGTATCGGGGGAGCGTGGGGGAGTCGACAGTGAGTAGTATCGTATTCGAGGATCCGAGTCTTCGTACCGCGAGTAGCTTTCCTGCTCAAGCTCCACGGTCTCACGCAAATGGCCGTCCGCGTCGGATGGCGGTATCCCGTGGATGACTCCGCGAGCATGTGACGAGGGCACGGCTCGATACGAGTTCAGATGTAGCCTGGAGTTTTTGAAGTCGATCTCGGCGACTGCGAGCAGTTTCTCTGCGGCTCCGGCCCGGTAGGTGTCAATCGCTATGAGGTTTTGTTGGCGTCTTACTTTTATGCATGTGTCGCCGCGTTCCAAGCGCGTGAGTCTAGCGGCGGTGAGAATTTGCAGTCCGAGGTCTTGCGTGTCTGTCTGTCGCAGATCCAGCTGGAGGGTGGAGACGGGTGATGATGGTGATTGCCGTTTGTTCTTTGGCTGACGGGCCTACTCGGGTCCACGGGGGCTCGTCCTCCGTAGAAGGAAGCGTGAGTTGCTGGTCCGACGTATCGGTGTCCATGTCTTGCGGGGATGGGTCGTAGAGCCAGTGAAAACTCACTCGGTGGGTGCCGACAATGTTTCGTGGCCGATGCCGACGATGTTTCAGGACACTACGGGCACGTATCCACAATTTTAAATCAACAATCAAAGTAGCGCAGGCGAATCTGGTCGCTACGGAGGCTGCTTCTTCCTTTCTCGGGGGCAGGGCGTGCCTCGCGCCAGGCCCGATTCAAGGGAACCGTTGTTATCATCTGCAATGATAATGGGAGATGACTCTGCGGAATCATCTCCCATTTTCATTCGAACAATAAGCACCCCGCAGGCGGATGATAACAACGGTTCCTTTGAATTGAGACGGCTTCCCCGTCCACTCTGCATGGACTCGCCCTGACGTCATCTCTAGTTCTATCGCAAGCCACCAGTCAAGCGCCCCTCGGAAAAAGACGGGCGCTCGCGTGGAGCTATTAACTCCCGCGGCGACTGTACATATCTAATCGCGCATCAAATTATGTTTTCAACTTCGCCGACGCGAACTAGAAAAAGAAACAACATAATAGAGCGTTTTTTAAGTCAGGATAATGCTTACTTATTTTTAATAATAGCTGGACCCTAAGATGGCTCTTAAATGATAGGACAGTGGAAAGGCAGCACACATACCATGAATCATACCAACGATCTACTTTTTTCGCGGATAAAACTCGATATTTTCGATTTTTGCACCCGGAACGAGTTTTATGAAAATTACGTTAAACCCAATTTCTCCCCGTAAGCCCACTTTCCGTGGAGGCTACAACCAGTTGAAAGTCTGAAAATTGGTAGACATTCTGAGATCACTTTCTCATGTGTCCCCAATGTCGCTAGCTCAAAGATATCAAATCTTTTTTAATTTGCGTGATCGCCGAAGCTTGTTTGCTTCAAAACGAGCTTAAATGGTACCTTGAGGCTGGGAACAAGTCCATGAAATGTAAGTACTGACCCAGTGATTTGTTGGTATGACGCTATTGCGCCTTACCATAGCTAATAAATACCGCGCCGACAATGTTTTTAGTTATAAAAATATGTGTTCTACTTCAAGAGAAATTTCAAATATTTATTTTCTGACTTATTTTAATTGATCTCCCGCCACCTTGGCCTCACGTCATTTTGGGGGAAATAAATGATAGGGAGTTCGGTAGGGTGCAATTATTAAAAGTTTTGCCGGAACCTGGTCTTAAGAGTTCCATATAAACGTCATGTATAAGTAAGTACAAAAATATGAGAAAAACTTAATACCATGTGAGCTCCAACTATGCTTCTTCATATTATCTGCACAATTTTTAATTGTCTTAGTGTAAACAAAAATAGTCACATACGGAAACCTACGCTCTGTATTGAATTTGATTTGAAATTACTAGTCTTTTTTGCATAAAACCCATCGAAACCCGAATTCCGAAATGACTCTTTGAAAAGCCCGATTTCTCCTAGATTGCTGAGGTAATAGCGGCCAATTTTTGCTCCCCGACATTTCAAAAATGTAAAACGCGAAATCGAAGACCCTCAAAACACACCCTATTGAAATTGTGACAAGTTATATCGCGCATGAACAAAAGATAGGTATGATCCGTCTACGCCTCGATGGTCCACAACAGCGCCATAATGCTCGTCCTAAAACAGTAAGAAATTGAATGGGTTTGAACCGCGGCAGCCGAATGCAAGCCCGGCGGAATAACCGCTGCGCCACGCCGCTTTTCTTTTTTTGTATTGCCGCTGCGTTACACGACAGGCAGCTTTAAGAGCATAAACCATGCTTTTGACCTTGAGTACTGACGCTTGGTGCGGCTCGTGGAGGTATGTCGCTCAAAATGCGTTCAGGAACGTTTCTGAATGGTACTACCGTGAATCTAACTCGCTAAAGGAGTCAGCCCTATCGCCGGCCTTCTTAACCAACGCTTACATTTTTCAGAGAGTCTGCCTGGAGGAATTTAAACCAGCAGAGTTCGCCTCTCTTGCAAGATTTTTTATACAAACTGAGCAGATTCTAATCGCATTCGGAACCATCTTTTACTCTTTTTTAGGCTCTTTTGTGTGACGAGGCGATGTCAACGCCCATCAGGAATCCATGTGTAGAAGCGCTATGATAACTGTGCCCTCCTCTGTATTTTATATCGAGAAATCGAATTTTTCCACTCAAAGTTTAATAAGGTATACAGGCGTCCGGAGATACGTGGCGCAATTTGAGAATGTCCTTCACTGTTGGGAATAATGCTGATTGAAACAAAATATATTAGTCCTTTAAAGACACCATTTCTTCGCTTCGAATTGCAGATTTCCGAAATTTGTGTACATATCTACAGCCCACTGCACGGGAACACACTGACGGAGAAGAAAGTGCAATTTAAAGAGGACGCGATATTCCTCGCGCTCATTCGTTTTGTTTGAAATGTTAAAAAACCTGCGCCTTTTTAAGCACCACAAGTTTATTGCGATAATTTGTAGTTATAGTGCAGCGCGTGAAATGCTGAAGTTGAGTGTAAATATCAAAAGCTCGAAGCAAATGTCCCTTTCGGCCTCATCAAGGTGCGTCCTAGAGTTTGTAGAGAAGATAACTTGTAGATGTGAGGCTGAAGTCACGGTAAGTAACAACCGTGTGTGCTGAGTTTAGTGTGAACAATATATTTTTCCCAACTCACAATTTTACCGTTGAGATACTTTGCTCTCTGAGCTTTCCCATAAGGTACACTAAGTCATAAATATAACTTGATTTTCTACTATTATCCCACGGATACAAATGTTTAAAATAAAAACAAAATAAAAAGAATAGGTTTCGACATGCAGTTGCAGATTTTGTACTAGTCAAACAGCAAGCCGGATAGATAGATAGATAGATAGATAGATAGATAGATAGATAGATAGATAGATAGTTTATTTAGTGCCGGTCAACAGCCGTGAGGCCTACAGGACAGTACACTTTGTCATGTTTCGCACAGTGGCGTTAACAATAAAAAGGGTATTACATAGGACAGTGTGGTTGCCGAGGAGCACAATAGAAATCAATCTGACGCGTCATCAAATCCTAGTTAGTTAAAAATAAAAATGGTTGCCACGGGCACACTAAGATAAAGTCAAGTGAATATGTCATCTTGTAAAAACATTGAATTGTATGTATCTTGTAACCGAGTCATTGGACACTTTGAATGAATATCTGTATAAAATGTGTGAATACATTTACACGCCTTCCCAGATGGGACACGGAAGCACAATGATGACAACAACTCGTCGCAATCAAGAGTGCCATGCACAACTTTTCTCAAAAAGTTCATATCATGTGCAAGCCTCCTGTCGTGAAGAGACTGGAGGCCTATGTCTGCTAATACCGAGCTATAGCTGTAAAAACGCCGACGACCAATGTGCCTATCGTATACAATACGAATAAATTTCCGCTGTACCTCTTCGATTACATTGCTGTAGCCGAGAGAAACAGAGTTCCATATTACGGATGCGAACTCTAAACGCGGCCGGACAAGTGAACAATATAAAGAGAGAACACAATGAGGGCTTCTAAATTTTCTAGTTATCCGTGACACCGCACCAAGACATCGCAGGCCTTGATTAACTATCTGTGACACATGTTGATGAAAAAACAGCCTGGAGTCCACTTGAACACCAAGATCCCGTACAAGAGATACACGCTTTATGTGCCCTCCGGAAAGGTTGTAGCTGAACACTATGCTCTCGTGTTTCCTGCTGATTGACATGACTGAAGTCTTCTTGAGATTAAGTTGTAGTCTATTTGTTATGCACCACTGCTCAATTGAACATACGTCGTTTTGTAACAACAGACAATCCTGTACATTCTCTACCCTCCTGAACAGCTTCAAGTCATCTGCGTACAATAATGCTTTGGAGTGCAGCACCTGCGACGGCAAGTCGTTGATGAACACTAAAAATAACAACGGCCCAAGGTTAGAGCCCTGGGGCACACCAGATAATGATAAAAACGGCCCGGACAAACAATCTGAGAAACTGACTTGATTCTGGCGGTTTCCCAGGTAGCTGGAAAACCATGAACAGTAAGTAGGGCATAAGCCATATTTTTTTTAATTTTGACAAAAGTATGTTGTGCGAAACCCTGTCGAAAGCCTTTGACATGTCAAAATAAATAGTGTCTACTTGACCACGGTTGGCTACTAAAGGGCCGGTATATCCAAGGAAGACACTCATATTAGTCTCGATCGATCTACCTTTCAGGAAGCCATGCTGTAATGGTGATATTTTTCGTTTAAAATAAAAATAGAGACGTTCATAAATAACCATTTCGAAAACTTTTGAAAAACCACACAACAGTGACACTGGGCGAAAGTTGTTGACATCGCAGGGGTCGCCAGATTTGAATATTGGTACGACCACAGACATTTTCCATCGAGAAGGAAACTCCGCGCGCCGTAGCGACAAATTGTACACATGAGTTAAAGCGGGAACAAGGTATTCAGCGCATCCCTTGATAATAAAATTTGGAATACCATCACAGCCTGTGGAAAGTTTTGACTTGAGCCTACGTACAGAAAGTAATACCTCATCTTCTGTTATACTTTCATAAGCCAAACCATCAAAACTTTCTTCGATGTTAAAAACCGGAGGCGTGCTATCCGACTGCAGAAAAGTGGAACTGAAATGCCGAGCGAACATCCCGGATACTTCTTGCGGTGTGCAACAAAGCTTGCCGTCCGCCTTTAGCACCGATGCGCTGACATTGTCTTTACTTGTTCGCACGTAACGCCAAAAACGATGCGGTTGTCCTTTGAAGTCATGTTCCAGACGATCCTGGTAAAGCCTTTCGTCTCGAGCAAGAAGTTTTTTAACTATTGCTCTACAGATTGAGAATCTGTAGTACCAATACTCGCAATTTAGTTTCTTATAGAGATTATGGTAACGTCGCTTCTTGCTTATGTAATATTTCAAATCTGCAGAAAACCAATTAGGGAATTTTGACCTTTTTGGGCAACTTTTGGGTATAAATTCATTCATAGCATCCTGGACAATCGCGGTCAGCATGTCGGCGCAAGAGTCGACGTTCGTAATGCTGAAGAAGCCAGACCAGTCATGGCTGAGCAGACGACCGTATAACCCCTCGTAATCACCATAAGCATATCTGAACTTCGCCACTGGTTGTGTGTTGTGCACTTGGAATGACAGGAAAAAATGTAGGGAAAACGGTGGGTGAAACTTGTCGACTGGCACAAGCGTGTCGCATGCCTGATCGATATCGAACACAGGAGCATTTGTTATTATCAAATCTAAAATGTTTCCGGACACATTTTTTATCGTATTATGCTGAAAGAGTTGATTGAAATTGATAAACTCAAATAGGCGTTGTGCCTTATCATGAATGCCAGTACAGTCACTCTGGATTAAGTCAGCTGACCAATCGACCTTCGGAAGATTGAAGTCGCCATAAATATGTACCTTGTAGTTAGAAAAGTCAACCTTGCTGTCAAGATCTGTGAAATGTTCTACAAAAACGCGAGTATCAGAATTAGGCGGGAAGTAGTAACAGCCAAGAAGGCAATTCGAGCCATCAGACGCTGGAACCTCAACCCAGACACACTCTTCATACGTTTCAAGGTCTCCCCTTCTGACCGCCCGAAATGAAGATTTACACGCTATGAGGACACCGCCTCCATTTTTAATCTTCTCTGTGTAACTCCGGTCCTTCCTGAAAACGGAATACTGATTTGAGAAGTATGACTGATTGGTGCAGGAGGCATTTAACCAGGTTTCAGTCAAGCAGATTACATCATATTCGGATTCGCAAACATTAGCAAAGAACGCCTCACTTTTCGTTCTGAGGCCCCTCGTGTTTTGGTAATAAAGGTTAGTTTTCCGCGACATCATTGGTAGTGGTTAGGGTGACGTCAGACTCTTCGAAAAACCGCGAGGGCGACAGGCTACCGTAAAAGGGACGGAAGACGCAGCCGGAAGGCCACACCTCGGGTTTGTTAACAATATCAAGCAGTCCTTCGTCTAGGGCAACGTGGAATGAATTGTACGAGTGATGCCTTGTCTTCAGTCTCGTACACGTCACCGTTCTGTCCCCAACGAGCCCCGCCAGCAGTTCCTGCACGTCGGACGCCTTGGTGCTGGGAGCCAGACGAGAAATGAAAAGGCCTCTGGCCGCCAGCGATTTTGGCGCGACCTGGAGCGTGCAATGTTTAGCAGTACCGAACGTGGCTGGGGGCCTCGCTGGATTGCTCACCGGATTTGCTGAGGGGTGGGTGACCTTGCGCAGAGGACGAGCAGTAGTTGGCTGGGACCGCGTCCCGTCACCCGAGAAACCCGGACCCGTCGCAGCGACGCAGGCGAAGCTTTGCGCTGGCGGTGCCAGCGCTGCCGGCTGTTTGGCGTAGCGGAGCGGCGGAAAATCCGTTTGCCCCACCACACACTCGCGCAAATCGCGTATTTCCACACGGAGGGTCACATTTTCGGCCCGTAACTGTCGCACTTCAAACGTCAGAGCGTCTATCTGAGTTACCATCTTCTGCATTAACGTCATGACGTTCGGAGATACGGAGCCGCAGGCACTGCCTGCAAGCTCCGAGAAAGCCTCGGGTCCCTCGGGGGTGTGTCCGCAGTGTCGACAGCGGAAGCAAGCTGGACTGTCGACGGGTCGGGCCGTTTCACACACTTCACACATTTGTAGCTGCTGGACCCAGACTGCATGAGGAAATTGTATTCCTCGGACCGTATGCCCAAGCATTTGCAGTGGAACCGCTGCCCACAGGACACGCACGGCAAAAATTGCTGTCTGCCACGAATAGGCTCGGAGCAGCGCGCACAGGCGTCCGCCTGCGCCGCATAGTGTATGTTTCACAATCGCGTCCATTGAACAATAAACCCAATCTGCATTTATAAGTAGGAATGTTGTATTTTGTGTTTTGAATGCGAAGCACTATTTTGGAATAGCTACTTGCGTAATTAATCGCAAAAATAATCATTTAACTTGCTTGCGATTCGGTATAAGCCCTTACGTCCAGGCCCAGGGTGTTGTTGATATTTGAAAGTCGTTAACAATTGATGAAGCAATGTTTCAAACACAGCAGTCACGACGCTAATCTGACAAGACACGCTCTTTAAATTAAATATATACCATGCAGGAAAAAAACATTGTTCCGGTTGTCAAGAGTAGGTGATTTATCGTGTCTCTCTTTGTGATCTCAATATTTTATTAGGCTCGCGTATCGGGTGCCGAGCTGACACGGTGGAGGTGGCCCGTAGAAGACATTTATGGCCTTATCACCAGAGAGAAGCGGAAGTTCAATAAAGTTACCTTGGTTGAAATAAACGTCTGCTATAATTAAGGGCGATCTCTTAGAGCGTCTAGCAATTAAAACACGACGTGTATTGATCGCCGTCGACGTTCAGATTGCTAACTCCTCGGTAATTTAAAGTTGCAATGCCTTCACCGACATTTTAACGTGACGATATGTCTAAGCACAGTCAACTCGAATAATCGTGAGGCGTGCCTATCATAATGCAATGGGCATATGGGTCTAAAACAAACTTATATTACACCGTTTTTTTTTTTAAGAGTCACGAAATAAACTTGGAACTTATAAGCACTTGCCTTAAAAAATTTCGAACTGAACGGTGGGTGGCCTAAACGTGGGAATAAAATTTAATCTAATTTCGTTCTATAAAATGAATAATTTAATTCAAACTTACCTTCTGGAATAAAAAAAATTGTCCCCTGCACTCTTAAAAAAGTATTTGCGTCTATTTTCACATACAATACTTGGAGAGCCAATCACCGCAACTTACGGGAGGCAGCTCAGCGAATGACGATGCCGAAACATATGTTTAGACCAAAAAACGCAGTCTGAGTTGTGACATTAAGCAATGCAAGCGTGACGTTTTGATTGCTTAATGTCATAACTCAGACTGCGTTTCTGGGTCTAAACATATGTTTCGGCATCGTCATTCGCTGAGCTGCCTCCGTAAGTTGCGGTGATTGCACTCAAATTACATGATGTGCGTGAAAATACACACACAGACATTTTAAGAGTGTGCTTCTTTCGTACTTGTTATCAACATTGTGCTTCTTATCACTGAACGATTAAGAAAAACGGGGCGCGGTCTGACATGTTCTCGCTTCTTGCTTTTTCATCTCTTTTTCAACATTTTTTTCCACTTATGCTGCAGTATGAAAGACTGTCCAGCAACAATTAGAATATCGTAATTACACCCCCGCCCCCTTCTTCTCGTTTTTTTTTGTATTTTTAATTTTTCAGAGACCTTACACTCGTTGTCGCATAAGATAAAGATTTTTTTGCGGATTAGTCGTGCGTTTCGCGAAGAAGTCCTTACAAGACTTAATGTTGGAAGGAAAAAAACAAAACGATGACTTTATGTGTAAAACGTTCACTAATCTAAACTGCACCTAGATATATTTGATTCGAGTCATGAAGGTGAAAATCATTAACATTCCGCAAAAAGCCGAACTCTTTTTTTTCTTTTTTTTTTTTTACTACGGTTCTGGAGGTGAACTCTAGTACAGCGCAAGGCACGCAAGGCATGGTGAGCCTCGAGCATAATCTCGTCAGCCAATAAGGTTGCGGCATTCGCCGACAATAACCTGGAAGGACCAATCAGAAAACGAAAAGCAAGAACATAGTAAGTCGTGCCTCGTAGTTTCTTAAGACATCATGACACCACAGAACTGCGATAACACTCTGTTCTCTTGAAAAACAACATCCACCCTCCCGCTTTCTCGCTGAACAGGGGAAATATTATCACTGCAAACTTCTAAAACGTATATTGGCAAACGACGAATCTCGAACATGTTTGTACTTTTTGCACGTTTCCAATCTTGAACGCTTTACTAAATAAAGAAGTAATAAAAAAAACTTAATTGATTACAATTACAAGTAATCTTGGCTAAAACGTATTCAATTAGATAATTGAGTTACTTTAAAAGTGTAGTCATTCGCCTTTACTTAAAAAAGTACCCGTAAGTCTACCGATTCCTTCAAATCTTAGAAAATACAGATTTGTTTTTTTGCCGTTTGAAAGCGTTGTTCTCCTACCGTCAATTCTTCGATTCGAATTGAGGAACTATAGGGCAACTTCTTATAACTATTCCAACAATTTTAGTAAACAATCTTTCCACCCGAGACTTCGTTCGAGGGTTCCTTGTAGGAAAATTGTACAAACAGAAGGCAACATTAGGAATAAGAGGGAACGACAACAAAGGTTAAGCATCACTTTTGTACTTCCAAAAGTTATAAAATTACCCTTGCGATTACTTTCTCATAAATGTAATTAAAGTACATACGAAATTGCTCCAAAATTAAGAGAGTACGAGTAATTCGATTTCTTGTTGTGTGTACCGTACAAGTCTGCAACTATCCAGGCCTCATCACCCAGGGGAGGGTTTCGAGTACTAGGTTTTGGCGGCATCAGCACTGTTTGATATTTCTCACCAGAGAGAAGCTGCCTCCCCCGCCGGCTCCACGGCTTTTGTGACGATGCATCTTCGTTGCTATGCCTTTCTTTTTTGTTTTATTTCTGAGGTTCGTCCATTTTGACCTTCAGCGCCCCAACGGCTTCCGTGACAAAGCATCTGCGTTGCTGTGATTTTGAGCAATAGGACTTTAGGTGCCGTTTCGCTCAGCCAATGGGAATTGAGATGCCGTCTTACGCTGCTACAGACAACGCCTGCTTCGCTCCATGGGACTGTTAATGGTTTATCATTAAACAACATTCTGCAATGTGGTACAAATTATGACGTTTCACAGTGCCCGTTGCAAAAGCACAGACAGTTGTTTTTTTAATTGTTTTTCGCCGAGATGACTTCGCAGATTGAAGCGAAGTGCTGCAAAAAATGATTTTCTGCAGCCTTCGTGCATCAAATTGAAAAAATATATATATATATGTGATCCTGGAAATCAAATGAATGGGAATTTAGTGTTTTTCCTCAAATACAAATCCGCGTCACTTTACCTTTAATACTGAACGGATTATACAGTGGAGTCGGCCAGGCAAACCTCGTGTCCGGATAACCGGAAATTCCGCAGCGTTCTGTGACCGACTGTAAATTTATCGGTTATAATTGTATTAAACACATTCCACTGCAGTAACTGACGGAGCTTCAGAAATGCAAGGCATGACACGTTTCGAACATCTTATTATCGCTTTCCAGCCAATGAGGGTGAATCATTAACCGAAAAGAGCACCGAACAACCAAATGATGAAGCGTAGAAGCCTGTACAGATTAAGGCTACAACCTGCATTTGTTGAGTTCTCATGACGAGATATTACTTTCGTGAAATATTCGGTTGTTCTCGCTGACAAGTTGTTTATACTTACAGTTTGTGCAGTTAAAACAGTACGGCTAAGGCTCAAACAAAAAAGTAGAAGCTTAAAAGCTATAGACCGTTCCATTAGGGTCATAGCAGAGAGGGTAATAGAGAGAAAAAAATGCCCTCCCCCCTCACCCCGCATGTCGTCTGCTCCGCCGAGTGGGCTGTATCTAGCATCCGGCTAACGTGCAAACTCTGTTTAAAATAGCGTCATTTTGTAAATTTCAAGCGCAGATGCGCAGATTTTGGCATGCCAGTTATCGTGTAATAAATACTATGCTAGATAAAAATGCTAACAGGGTACAATTACGCTGTTACCTGCGTGCAAATAAAAAAAAATAGAGAAAACTGTGTCAGATTGGCCGGTCCCTCGGGCGAAAAGTAAATCCGGTTGCTGTAACGTTTTTACTATACAAAGTTCGTACTCGTGTAGGCCTTTACCGACCATGAGTGGAAGTCTGAAATAATAAACAAAACGTGCTCTCCTGCCGCAATACACGCAGTAGTTGAGGGCAGTACTGCCGGCTGACTATACTGCTATTTAAGTAACGGAAAAAAGATATGCTAGTTGATCATTTACCGAAATAGAGCAACAGAGAGCTAGAGGCTGATTTTGGAATAGACATAACTATTCTAAGAACACGAACCACTTCACAATGGCAGCCACGAGCGAGAGCTCGATGTTCCGTACAGTTCGCCGGTACAGCTCAAAGATGAAGAATGGCAACCTCCCGGTTTGTTGTCTGCTAGCGGAGTCGGGCGCGTGCCCTCTCTCTCGTTTTACCCCGCCAAACCCGCTGAATTTCCCGGACGTATGGAGAGGGCGCTGCTGTCGAACAAAATGGTGCCGCCCAGAGAGCGCTATATGGAATGGTCTATAGAAGCGCCGAAAATAACAAGGACAAAGACGAAGCAAGAGTCACAAGGCGCCTTGTATTTATCTTACTTCTTTTTTATGCAAGTTGTTTTCGGCGCTTTTTTACATTATAAGACCATGCACCAACTGGCACAAATAACCATCATTTCTGAAGCTGAGGCTACCTCAAAACATTCGAGTTGTTTCCATTTATTGAGAATTTCGGTGAATCACTCATGTGTAAAACCATCCCCAAAATAAAAAAGAAAATGAAAACGGACAGACGTAAAACAGGGCTTAGGTACATTATATCTTAAACTTCACGTCCCAGTGTTTAATGCGAATGATTACGATGAAATATTGCGCGGACCCGGTAACCACATTCGCGTTATTTGAAAATGTAAGAACTTCGCCACAATTTAAAAAAACAAGAGCCGAGAAACGAACACCTCGAGGAAACCCCAAATGGGCTATTAAAGACACGTGTCGCCGGACTACCCGCCCTGGTCTCGACGAGGCAGGCACGAATGCTGGTTAGCGTACATACAAATGCGTCGCCATCAATTCTAATTAGGCGCGCATCCATACAAATCAATATTTCAGCCACCAGCCGGCTATCTCCCTCACCCCTATGTCTTGCGTCTCTCAAAGCGCAAAAAAGCAACCTACTATTAAAGCTTTAAGGCACAAGCGAAACAAAAATCGATGCGACGATGATGGCGAAATGAAAACAAAAGAGCATTCGAGGGCCACGCTATACGTGTTCTCGTAGCGTGGGGGTTATTAATTACCCTACTGGATTTTATTGGAGCTGAAGGGGCAGTTATTTCCGAGCAATATTGAAAAATTGGCTGCGGCAAAGTGAAATGATGTTTACCTTAAGGCGTTTGCCTGAAGTGTCTCTGCCGCTGTTGCAAAGGCGTGCCTATGACTTTTCTTCATGCTCTTTGACGAGATAGCTTTGAGTCCTTCCAGTAATTATGTAAATGGTTCGGTGGTGTTTGGATCTTGTTTAATTATAAAATGGAGAACGAGAGTCATTTAAGAACTCAATGCTTATCGGAAGGGTTTCCAATAAGATGTCGCTTTATTTCGCGTTGGTTTTTTTTTTGTGAGCTGGTTGAATTTTACTAGCCCTTACGCAATTTGTTTCGAACTTTTGTTGTAATTAATTTTAGTAAAACAAATCACACTCAAACTGTGTTCCAGAACTTATTTTAGAAAAGTGTCGATTTTACAACAAGTATTAATAATAAAATATTTATTTAAATACATAATATGAGGACGAGACAGTGTTCGTATAAAAAATAGAACCGATAAATTGAAGGCACCACGCGTGCAATGATCTCTCCGTGTTCGAGTGTTTCTGTTTTTTTTTTGTTTTTTTTTCAGCAAACATATTAAGAGTTTTATTCACCGTCAAAGTGCCGCTAGACTTCCGAAAAAAAGTTGTCAGATCAGCGTGATTTGTTCTCTGCTGTGTTACGGATACACCACCGCAGTGAAAAAAATTAATACAAAAACAATAGCAGACATCATTATTCTTAGGACGAACATATGCGGCGACATTTCTACATATATTATTTTTGGGTTCTATATAAAGCACACGAAAGACAATTTTGCCTTTTATGTGAAAGACAAAACTATCACACGAAAACATATCTTGTTCACACTTTTCTTGTTATCTTAATAAATTCTCATGTGGCATTATGACTACACCCTAATAAATACAGTAAGAAACTACCTTTTATGAATGTTAAATGTAGGACATCGCCATAACTAAGATACAATGTTTTCATGATTCGTAAAAAAATAATCGTCATAAAAGAGAAAACATGCATCATCCTGACTACCCCCGTATAACCACAGTTCGTTATCTATTTCTTAAACGAAACAAAATACTGAACTCATTCAACACTTCCGAGGCATCTGTAGGCAGAAGGCAAATTTTAAGTGTTATACAGGCTTCATTATAGAAAATTTTCTTTTATCGAATACAATTTTGTTTTTCAGAGAGCCATGAATTGCAAATGCAACCTGCACAAATGAGTTATAGGGCCAGGCGGACATCATGCTCAAGAGATAATTCAACTAATAGATGACTAATAAAAAAAAACTTACTATTAATTTTTTTAAGTAGATGTTTTATTGCACATGTCAGTATAAAATAAATTGAAGCAATAAATGTTGAAAGCCAACCTAGCTTTTAAAAATCCTCGATCGAGCACGCAGTTTCAGTTATACATTGTTAAATGTTCCTGAAATTTGACGATACCAAAACAAAACGTGCGATGCCGGCCAAAACGACAACCCTTGTCTAGTGTCGGAGAGTTACGTGTCGATGACTAAATTCGCGTCACTTTCGCGCGGTAGTGCAAAGAAGCATACACCTCTTGTTGAGTATATATAGTTTATGTTCAGGCCCTCTTTTTAAAAACCTGGCTAGCACACACGACTAAACTATTTTCAGTCATATCGTACAAAAAAACAAAATAGATTGCCGTGGATGATAAGGTGGCTTATCGCGTTTGCTCGCCAGATACCTGACACCGACTGCAATCAGCTCCGGCGCGCTGGGAAGCAAAATAGTGACGCACATTTTGTCATTACCAGTTGACCCTCCGGCGTGAAACAATTTTTGTTCTCCCTGCGTGCATCGCGCGTTTCGTTTCGGCAACAACAGATCTCCAAAACTAAATTTGACAATTAATAGCTCCAACTGCGTGCACGACTTTAGAATTTTTTTTTTTTAAATTGGGCTGGCTCTCAACATTTATTGCCTCCATTTCTGAAATATCAACGTGTGCCCTCAACGTCTAATTTAAAAGTAATTAGTGATTTTTCGTTCATGAGTCATCTATTACTTGCCTTTTCTCTTTAACGTAATGACCGTCTGGCCGCATAAGTCACTTGCGCAGCTCAAACTCGTGTAGCTTTCGGGTTTTTTTTTAATTTGTGTTCGTGTAATAAACTAACACCATGTATGTTACGCTCTACGTTTTGATGGAGCGGCATTACAAGGTGTATTCAACCATGGACACGAACTGCTACAACAAGAAAGGCCTGTCGTGTTGGCGGCCCGAAGCGAGCGTGAATGCCTAATCCATTACTGATATTCGTACAGCTTCCGAATATCCAGCTGCGCATTCGTGCGGGGAAGCCACCGGATTATCCGAGCGCTGTTCATCGGCTGCCATGCCAGGTACTGTGCGGTATCTTCAGTGACGTTAAACACTCCCGATAAAGCCATGACAGCCTACAAAACACAGGTGGTAAACTCTCAAGGGCACTTGTGCTGACCTTCTGGAATTCCTTAAAAGTGGTGGACGTGTTACCTGCAATGTGCCACGAATCAAAGGTCATCGACTTTGGCGATTCAGTGCACTTAGCGCTGTAGAGCGAAGAGGAATTTCTAATCTACTACTAGTGATTTTAATGACAAAGCATCAACTGTCTGAAGCCGCCAAACCGGCACATAAATTCCGTCTGTAGCAGCGAAAAGCGCCACATCAATTCCCATTGGCTGGGCCAAACGGCACCTAAAGTACCATTGGCCAAAAGCACAGCAACGCAGATGCTTCGTCGGGGAAGCCAGCGGGGCACTCAAGGTCATAGCGGGCGCGCCTTAGAAAGAAAACACACAAAAGAAAGCGCAGCAAGGCAGGTGCATCGTCACGAAAGCCTTGGAGCCGGCACAGGCACCGCGCCTCCGCAGTTGGAGAGCGTGATTTCAGTTCCGGCGTGCTGTGTAAAAAAGGAAGACGCGGCGCGCTACTTGTAGGAATTCGCTGCGTGTAGGAACGGTTTTGCAATCCAACACATAACCTGTCTTAAATGTCCTCATTTAATTTTTGTTTATTCTTTACAGCAACTCATGAAATCTAATTTGTTTCTCGACATTTCTGGAACACCAACCTCTGTTTTCATCAGAGTCCTCACCAGACTCTGACGCAGCCCTCGAAGAAGGTCGACAAATATTGGACCCGAAAATAAATTCGAAAGGATCGGAAGAATTTCGAATCAAACGGTTTATCCGGAAAGGTTTTCTTTTTGAAGCAAAAAGGAGACATGGTTGGTTCCTTCTGCTGTAGCTGTCAAGTTGTTCCTTCTGGAAAACAAATGATCACGGAAAATTGAGCAAAATTTAGAGGCCTCCCTTTTGACTACCAAACCATATCAGTTGTTGTCCAATGGTTTGCTACCTTCTATGGAGACCGTTGATGGCGGCAGAAGTCGGCCTCATATCTATACTATTACCCTGCTTGTGAGAAAAAGAATAATAACCAACATTACTTTTATCATCGCCATAAATTAATTATATAGTTTAATTACTGTATTTTCTTAACGCAGTATCTGACCTAACGAAGGAGCCTGCAGGCTATGGCAAAAAATAATTCTTCAAGTAATCTGATACACTGGACGCAACTATATTACCTGTTGTTATAAACAATGGATATTTGACAAACAAGCTGGCCTTGGGCAGTAAAATAAGCAAATGTATACTAGAAAAGATGCACAGAAAGGCTCCTAACAACACGTGTGAATTCTTCGATCTCTAAAATTACTGTATTTTATAATTATATAATGTAATTTTGAAGTGCATTGCACGTTTTTCCCAACCAAAAACAATTTCTACGTCATTCTAACCGACCACGGAATAGAATACCAGATACTCCGCCCCAACAAATATCACCGACAAACATGTCATACCTCGCCACCAGAAAGGAAACAAAGCTAGGCTCGAAGTCGCCAAAAAAAAGTTGCCACTTCGCGTTGGGCCCTTCACTGACCGCCTGTGTCCGACAGCAGCGGTTCTCCACGCACGTACGTGCCACGCATCCTAAACCCCCAGGCTTCAACTGGAAAAACTGGATGCTTGCGGACGTCTGTCAAGCGATCCGCGAAGCCACCGATGGGGCTCCGTCCCCTACGTTCAACCGGCTCACGGTGGTTAGCCCGGGCCGGTTTTGGAGCAAATCGTCCCGCCATATACATGGTGCACGTCATATATTGAGTCGGGTTTGTGGTAACCAATCGGAGCTACAGGAGCAGCTTTTGAAAGTCGGGCGCTCCATTCTGCGGCTCTGATTCATTCGGGTGCAGAGGCATCTGCCACTCGATTGATTTGAGGCGGCTGTTTTGGAAACATTTTGATTTTACTCGTTCTGTTTGTTCGGCATTGCTGAGCCACTCGCAAGGTTCCATGTTCTTAGGACTGGTCTGGAACTCTGTGGCCGAGGTGCCACAGATGTCATAGGCACAGGGGTTTGGCTGGACTAAGCACGGGGCGTTAGAGAAAATCCCTTCATTAACCAAAATAGTATGGCTGAAGTTCAACGTAGGGTTTAGGGGTAAAATAAAAATAGCTGCAAATTTCTATTATAAAACAAAAACACTCATATATGTGAGACTTGAGTAGCCCTGTTTTCCTGCTTGTTAAATGCGTCGCTGATTTGAAGTAATTGCAGAGCGAGCAAAAATCCTGACTAGAATGCGGCTACCTTCAAACATTTGATTACACCATTCTATGACGCAGTTGAGGATTATCTTTGCCCGTGCGACGCCGTTGTTAATAGTGCCGACTGTACTTTCTTGCACAGCAGTAGGTGAGTTGTCTTAAACATATTAATCACTTTAACATAAAATTCAATATATACAGCCAGGTTAGCAGCTGCAGGAAGTGTTTGCCCATATCCAATGGCGGTGGAGCATATTATTATCACAACTACAAAACACCGTATTCATAAAATTTTCTAAGTTTGAATAGCATACATACCTTTTGGCAATACCCCAGTAGAAATATAAAAAAAAATTGGTAACGTGTTATATTTTTGTGCAACTCGCTCTTTCCCCTTTGCTACACACACACACACACAAACACGCACAGACAATAACAGAAATAAAATATGCTTAACTGTGGTCGACATTGAGTCAAAATTCAGTAGGTCACTGCTTCTTTTTGTTCCTTTCTTTTCTTTGCTTTCTTGGATTTTTCTTATTTTTATCTTAGTTTTTGATTTCTTATTTTTTCGTTCCTCTGATTTCGAAGTTTTTCTCTTTACCGGGTGCTTCTCTCGTAACTTCTTCAGTAGGAAGTAGTTGAGGGAAATTTCCACGCACGGAAAGAGACATCAGTATATGTTCGTGGCTAGTTGAAACAGCTATGCTGTCTCAACATAGCTACCACTTAGGACATTTTATCATTCTTTTCAAAATTGCCTCAGCTGGTGTCTATATTTATATCCCACATTCATAGGAATTTTTATAATGTTTTTTTACACCAATTTCCAACGCTAAGATGAATTTTGTAATATATTTGAAGAATTTTCACGTTTAGAGCTTCTCTTCCCCAGATTTATGCTCTTACCTTCCTTCCCAACTGCGCGGAAGTACGCACACCGTCACATCAAACGAATCCCCCACTCCCCGCCCCCCCCCCCCCCAACTTCTCTCTCCTCGAAGGCTCCTTGTAAGCACTTTATATTTTTTTCCAACTAAAATTGTAACTTTTACGAGCATCGAGGCCAGAATGCCAACGCGGCTGGGACAAACTACAACATATGCCGGTCTCTTTTCATGCTTAGATTTTTTGTAGCTGTGGGTTCATTAAGCCTGATTCAAGATAATGAGTCAATTTAGCGCCTCTCGTCATCAAAATTAAAAGAGCTCTCCATTAATGTCTTTCAAGACGCCGTAATTTATCACAAAACTAAGTGCGAAAACGAACGGGCCTATCGACCACCCACTTGACAGCTACTAATTGCTTGAAAAATATAGCGTTTACTATCTTCACGCCGCCTTCCATCGCCATTCCACTTAAAATCGTAACGAAAAGTTACAATTTTAGATAACACACACACGCGAAAAAAGCTGACCCTAATTTGCCGCTGTGTTGAGTGACAGTTAATGTTCCCTTGTAATATGTGTAAGTTAAATGTTGTTATTTTTTTTTTTTTTTTTGCAGATGAAGGACGTGTTTTTTAGATTGGATGGGTTCCGGGACACTCCGGCATATATGACAACGAAGAGGCCGACAATGCTGCCAGAACGGCGCTTGAAGCTGCGCCTGCAAACCCAGACCAAGATCAACAGGAACGAAGTCACGAAGGAGAAAATGATGTCCTCCCCGTCGACCCCGACGAGTTCCTGTCCCTGGGAAGGACGAGCAGGAGCAAGACAGTGACAGACCTGGTCCCTCAAGATCCGGACGGCGAACTACCAGCCGAATATAGCCGGAGCGACTGCGTTATCCTGCGCCGGATCCGCACAAACACGGCAGTAACGCCTGTCCTGCAGGCTGAGCTGAACAGACCCAGGCGAGTCCGACACCCCGATGACCCCGGGCCGGTTATCACCTGTGACTGCACTCGATGCGAGAGCAAGAGTATAGCAACTATACTATATCTTCTTTGGGAGTGCAGAGCCACTCTATGCTCAAGGCGGGCAACCATCTACGACCTCTTCGCTTGCCATCGGCCCAAAACTTTTGTTGAGTGGACGCGACCAGGGGGCGACATACATCACACGAAGATTGTGCTGGACCCTCTGCTAAAGTTCATTTGAGAAGCCGGTATACGGCATTATTTTTAAACATTTCATCCTCATCGTATTCCCCATCTCTCACCCCTGATCTTCCCCACAAATGACGTAAGGTCAAGGTGGTGGAAAAATCATTAAAATACTTCTTAAACAAAAACAAAGTTAAATGTCGTCGTGACATTCACCGTTTGTAACGACGCTAGATGTCGGTTGTACCGACAGAATTTTGGAGCGGTACACAAAGGCAGTTTAAAAATTAATTGGCGTGTCGGCCTGTAAATGCATTAACACCATTGTCCGAATGATGAATGGGTGTAATCCTTGAGCGAACGAACTAGCCTTCCATGACCACCACCGGCGTTCCCGAATTGAACGTTCTAACGGGTTGTGATCCAACATTCATTGGCTAAAACCTGTTCAAAGACAAAATTACTGCGCCAGTCACGACCTAAACCATCTGAGTAACAAACTGTAGTTGAGCGTTTTGGTGCATAATACTATAAAAGGTCATCTGAACTAAGGAAAATAGAATGTAGAGAGAGAAAGAATGTAGAGAGAGAGACATACCAGTGGTATGCCTGTCTCTTTCTATCTCTACATTCTATTTTCCTAAGTTCAGCTGGCCTTTAATAGTACTAAACCATCTCCATCACTGCAATGCTCATAAACCGGTAGCGTCTTTGTTTTTACAGAAGCATTTCTTCAAGATATTTTGATGTCCAATTTAGTTGTCGTGATAGCAAAAATAAATATTTAAACTATGGTTAAAAGTATATTTTATTACAACAAAAAGGGGAAGAGAGGTGACTTCAGTACGCGTCTTGTTTCTCCCGGCACCCAGTATGTTTATAGTTAGGCACAGGTTGAGAAACCGAGGGCGTAGCTCATAACCAGGATTCCGTCTTTCGAAGTTTATTTTTTTCGTATTTTATTTTTGTAAACTACTGTGGGTGTTTTTTGGAGTTTACTTTATTTATCCCTGGAAATTTGTCATTTATATCTTTGTTAGATTCTCAATTGTCCGATATTCAGAGTTGAATTTTACGTTTTTCATATTTTTTAATAAAAACAGATAATATCTGACAGAAACGTAGACTAAATTCATAAAACAATCACCCGCATCGATAAATATTTCTGCAGCTGAATTTGACATTGGGGCCCATGCCACTGGAAGTAATAATTGTCCCACGACATGTCTTGAAAAAAGTAATATTCAATAAACGTTGGTATCTTAAAATACCGAAACTCCGGGGCGCAAAAATATATTAGCTGCCCTCTCTCTTTTTTATGAAATCTACAGCTTCCCGTCTTTCATTGTTGTAAAAACACCACCTCTCATCCATCTAAGAAGCACACATAGTTGGCTAAAACTGGAAGCCGTAACATCGACATTTGTTCGTGATCCACAAGTACATTGAACCATTTTACTCAACAAGCATTGACAAGATAAACAGAAAACGTTTTTTTTCTATTATGCCAGATGAAGAAAGAACTGAATGGGTCGTTCCTCACACCAACTAAAACTGTGCTCTGATAAATTGTATTCGTAAAGTGCCGTCTTTTTCGGCTTTATATTTTGCCTGAGTGAGATTGATATGTGGAGTATTTCGGTTAAATCCGATGTGCCAAACATTTTGCCGGCGTGTGGTTTTTCGGAGTTTATCGTATTTTCTCGAAAACACAGAATTACACTTATGATGCTTACGGCTCTAGACACGGGATTTGTTCTTCGGCGGTGCTATTTGCAAATCCCGCGATCTTATAAGACGCGGAGCGATGATTGGATGCTTGGAACCTTCCACGTCCTGTCAGCTGTCAACACGAGTGTCAAGCCGGAACCGAACCAAACCGAAAACCGGAACCGAACTGTTATTTTTAACCGAACCAGAACTTAACCTAACCGAAATCTTCACCGCCGCCTTAGAACTGGCCGGAATTGAACCAGAAAAGAATATAACGGTAACCCGTTCAAAACAGTTCAGTGTATAACAGCGGAGTTGTTAAGAGATAGGTTCTCCAGGATCGTGTCCGTGTATGTCAAAACAAACCTACCTGGACAGCTACCGCCATCTATAAGCGACGGCGGCAAACACACAACCACTATGGTTTCCGCCGTCGCTCGTAGATGGGGGCAACCTTTCTAGCTATAATAGAAGAATGGATAGTTAGGCGCGTTGGTGGGAATTCATCGTAGGAAACAGCACGAAAAACAGACGACGACGAAGAAGGAGCACACAGTGTATAGGCCTCCTGCGCTGAAGCTTTGAACAAACTGTAGCGCCCTTGTTTTGGGGTAGTACAAGCTCACCTGATTGAGCCTCGCACTGCTTATGGCACGTTGGTCGAGCTTTTTTAATTCTGTCTGGTGCTGAAGAACGAAAAACACCTTTGGACGCCACAAATCGGCCAGACTGAACGCCGCAAGACAATCAAAAGTGCCAAATTCATGACACCACCGCTAGGGTACGCGTCTATTATCACTGGGCGGTGACGTCGAAACACCTGTGTCGCGACGCTTTCATTTTTCATTTTCTTTGTCATGTCTACTTTGGAACGCGTGAACGGCATCTCATGGCTCACGCTCTTAGCGTCTTAGCTTTGACGGCGTTCGAATTTTTGTTGTTTCTTTATATTTTCATCGTGATCTCGCGCTCCGCACCAGAGCAGGCACACTTCTGCATGCCTGACAGTTTGAGACGCTCAAGTTTGTACTACCCAAAACAAGGCCTAACAAGTCCCTTTTCGCAGCACCCCCTGGGCAACGCAGGAGGCCCATCGAGTACAGCTCCGCTGGTCTTCCTTCTTCACGAAAATGAAAAGGCTGAACGGTTTTTTTGTTCCTTTTTTGTTTGTCTCACATAATGAATGTTTGGGAACAAAAACAAATGGCAAGTGTATTTGTATGTATCCATCAAACACTACTAATTGCAATGTGTGAGAAATCGTGGGTTCTCGTAGCGCTTTCGCAGTGGCACTATGATTAATCACGTGTCACGTGGTCACTGACGGGCATGGTGTCAAGTCTGATTCCTGGAACGTGTCTCCGGCTGGCTTGTTTTCCGCGCCTAAAACCTGGTCCTAAGATTTCTGCCGGTCGAAACCCTGGTAGTGTCCCAGCAGCAGTGGTTGATGTGGCTGGTGCCTCTTCTGCGGCAGTTAGCTCCCCAGTGGGGCAGTTAACGGAAGCTTCGACGAAATGTGACTTATTGTTCCAGCGTTATATAGAACTACAACTGCGTGCGTTAGGGATAACTGAAAAGAAAAATTGTAGTGACATCAGACGGACAGCAGAACGTTACCAGCCGCACCAAGTCTCAGAGGAGTGTCGTTCTCATATGTTACTCAAGCTTCGACCAGCTCCCTAGTTTGTTTAATTTTGGAGTGCAATATCGAAGGAATGGAAAATTACTGTTAACAAGTGGCACTGCGGCTTTCTCGATGTCTGTTCCTTTTTTTATGGCTCAAGTTCGCCGAGTAAACCTTTATTTGCAGTTCAATATTTATCGTCTGTTCGCTTTCACCCGTAAAATTTCTACTGCTAAGCTGTGGTTTTTAACCTACTTCGGAAAGTTGGCGTTTTACAACCGCATGTCGATACGACGATTATCCAGATCAAAACTGGCAGGACGTCAATACCTCGGTTCGGCTGCGCGGGGTTTCCGTTTAACGTGCACCGTGTTTGTTGTCGGCGAACTAGTGCTGCTCACCTCGTTACTATGGCTACCATCGCTTTTTGCAGGCCATGTAATTACATGGCAGTCATCCCCGTTCAATCTAGTCAGTGCAGGCGGTAACCACGGCGGGACTACAACGGGTTGCTTGTCAGAATTGTGCATTTAAAGAAACTTCGAAAGAAAAAAGTGTTTAATAAAAGTTCTTAATAAATCTACAGATCTGTGACGTGCGAATCCTATCAAAATTTTCACCAGACATACCTCACCGAGAGGCAGAAGACAAGAGTATTTTTACAGGGGTATTTTTAAATGCGGTAAGACGCGCTAGAATCGTTGTTGCTCGTACGTTTTTTTTTCATGAGTATTAAACGCAATTCTAGGGCATTTGAGACAAAAAAAAAATATATGTATTTTGCGTTTGCCAAGGTCCGTAGGGAACACTAAGATATCTGGAGCATCTGCTTTCCCGCAGAGCACTTCGGAGAGTCAATCGCTCAGATCTGCAGAGGGAGTTGAGCGAATGATAAACAAAAATAAAACCTAAATACACATCATGCTGAGTGACACAGCGCAGTTTTTTTAGGCCTGACCGTACATTTTACTTTCGTCATTCGTCCAGCACCTTTGATAGATTGCAGCGATTGACCTTCCCAAGTACTATGCTAAAAGCAGCCGCTCCCAGATCTCTTACAGTGCACCATTACAAATTGACACATCAGAGGTGAGGCCAGCCGTGATTGTTTGGTCCTAGAGGCGAGTTTGAAAGCTGGCTGACCAAAGATCAATACTCTAGTTGCCTCACCCCCGATATCTATATTCTACCATCGTTGCCTTCATATCTCTCATTATTTGCTCCCTCATCTCCCCATCAACTTAGTTAGGTGCAATATCATACATCCAAATGGTGTGGTGCATTCGCTTTTCTGCAGCGCCCAGGTTTTCTCTAACCGTAATAGTGAGTATTCGAGCTGTATACACTAATAATTAACAAATTCGACTTGGCACACTACGCGCTTGAAAACGTTTGATGAAGTTAACATGTTTATATTCCTAACGAGCGTGTTGGTAAGATGTACTAGAAAACAGAAAGTATAAAACATAGAGAGTACGAAACACAGACTCGTCGGTGTTTCGTTTACTCTATGCTTTATACTTTTTGTTTTCTATTACATGTTTACCATGTAATCTATTGCCCTACAGAAAAAATATAAAAAATTTGCTGTCTTTGAGAAACAAATTTTGGAAAATATTCTGCAACAGCATTGAGTATTGAAGAGAACGCAATCATCATAACTCGTGCATTGACCAAATTACCTTTGTAAATGCTAACAAGAAGATGTTGAAAAATTAAAGATTCGAACATTTCTAATACGACCCCCGAAGGCATAAACACAAATTAGAAAACCCCACGCAGAAATTAAAAAATATCCGGGACCATCAATAACTTTGAAAGTGAAAGAAAAATATATTACACATGCAAGAAACTACTCCTAACGACCATAACGAACTCAAACTCCTGACCCGCATCAGGGCGCAGAGCCCATAACCAACCGCTCATAATCACCGCACGTAAAGGACAAGACCGGTTAAGAAGCAGCAAATTGAACCCGAGACTCCAACATCAAAAATCACAGCACGTCTCGAAACATCAAATTAAAGACAAAGACCTAAGCTCTTTCGGCACGCGTAACTCGTCATGTTCACCGCATAATTGGATAGCAGCGAAGCATTTTTTTGTACAACCTGCAAGCAAAAGCTCAAAAAATTGATGAGGGCCGGTCCTAGTTGGGGCGCCGCAGAGGAGCGAACGCTCCTTCTGCGGGAAGGCGCCGAGAAGCACACCATAAAGAGACATCCGCGGCATCACCGCTCGTCACTGCGGCTTCTAGAAATATCACAGTAGTCTCATTACCCTTTCGGAAGGAAATGAGGAAAATTGTTACCCAGAGTGTTACGAGGGGCAAGCAAAAACCCCGAAGCTGCATAAGCCACCCAAGACGAACTTTCCTCGGTGGTGTTAAATGAGCCTCCCGCCGCCAATGGGAGCAGCCCTGATGATGCCCAGGTCCCGAGAGGCCCTGATCAAAGCGGGCAATGCTAGCTCGTTAGTGTCGCCTTTTTGTGGTGTGTGTTTGTGTGCCACTTTAGAAACCCGATCGCAGGAAGTGCGTGTCTATTGGCCAGTCCTTCAGCAAAACACTCAATTGTTGGTAAAAAAATACTGCTCGGAATTAGAAACGCGTGTGTTAGCGTCAGTAAGCAATAAACACACGCGTCCGCATAATCTAAATTACAATGCAAGTGCTGCGGATGTTGCGATCAGTTCGCGGAAGCCATCCACGAGACAACGTCCTTACACCCTTTTTCGTGTGTGGCCTGAGACGAGATGAGTTTGGCGAATTTATTGATTTTATACAATTTTATTTAATGCGTACTCCCAAGGCACATGACGCGCAGATAATATTTCATGATAAATTGTTACAGTGTCATTCTTAACGCAAAACACCTTCTGCCCGGGAAAGAAAAGGAAATGATAAATTTGGAAGTTCTGACTCAGACAGCTGGAGTTGTTCTTAGTAGAAGGAAACGAAGAAACACATATAAAAGACGAGGTGAAAACAAAGAAAGGGTAGGACGAAACCTTGTGTAAATAAGAGAAAAAAGGAGTTGAGGTCAAGCTACTGTCGCGGGTTAGTTGTGCTGGAGTCATCCAGGACGCTCATCTTCGCATTCTTTTTAGTTCGCGGTACGTCGTTCAGCTGATTTGATGGAAAAAGCTATGTATAGTCGTATGATATTCACTAAACTTCCTAGTATAGCCATGTTAGATTAACTTGAGACTAGGGTAGAGAAGAAACGTCAAAACGTAGAAGAGACAGAAAATAAACAAGACGGCGTCTCAAACTAAGCTAATGAATGGTGTGAGCCCCGGCAGTCTGTTATCAATCCATGTGGCAAAGCGTTATCACATGGACGGAGGAACGTCCAGATAAGGGACCGCAGTGTTGTTTAAATTTGAAGCCTTCGAGGATTGACGCGTTTCCTTCCATTCATACTGTAGCCAGAATGGTTAACCCAGAAGAAACGGTAGCTTTCTTAGATCATGCAATCAGTATTATGGAGAAAGTAATGGATGAGACGTACCCAAAGGACAAAATAAGTTATAGAGAAGTGAATGCGGTTAAGAGGGAGTTGCAAACGAAGTACTTAAAGTTCTTAGAAACAGATGAGTCCGTACGGTTTGCAGTTTTACCAATAGCACTATTCAAGAAGAAAAAGAACAGAAACGGCAATGGAATGCTGGCTTTCGGAATGGGTGGGGAACACTGAAAGTTGAAAAGAAACAATTGTACAGTAGTGAATGAGGACGAATTGAAGGAATTATAAAAATATATCACAAGCGCAAAACATTCAACATTAAGTATGATGTTTTTTTTCTAAAAGACCATAAACCTGAAATGCACTTTCGTGTGGTCAATAATGAGAATGGGACATGGCAGAAAGTGGTTTCAAAGTTTCTACGACGAAAATTTAGTTATAGAGAAGTCGCTTTCCCATACAAATTTAAATGAAGTAACTTACAGTTTGGAGACTCATCATGGGAGGCGTTGTTTGGTGTTATTGACAGACATTAAGGACATCTACTATTCCATAGAAAAGACTCGGATTATACAGAGAGTGCTCGAGGGAGGCATCGGAGCTTAACCTTGTTAAGTTCCGATCGGGCTCAGGTACATCGGTGGAAACGTTTCTTAAACATTCTGGAGTTCATGTGAAGTCAAGGGTAGTGAAGTACGAAGGAGGGAAGCATATACAAAAAGAAGGTGTTTCTATAGGGTAATCAGTCGCACCGATATCTACCGAAATTTACTTTTTGGATCGTGCAGTGCACGATAATCTACATGGGTTGTCTTCGGGTATGGCAAAAGTGAAAAGATATGTAGATAACGGCCTAGTATGTAAGTTTACGGAAAGTCTATTAGCAAGCATAGAGGATGTGATAAAGTCAACGACTTCAGAAATTCAGATTACAGTGGAAAAACTGGAGGAAGATGTGCTGCAGTTTCTAGATTTAAGTGTTCAGGAGAATCAAGGGCTAAGTTGGGAATAAGAAAAATGGAATGCGATACAGGTTTTGCCCAAAATTGAGTTGTCATTCGAAGACCGTAAATGCTGGGATTGTAAAGTCATTAGTCAGAAAGCGTTAGGAAGGTCGTGTTTTCATCAATACAGTGAATTGGTAGAGAGGCAGTGGAAAAGGTTGATTAATGTAGGATATGATGAATGTTTTATTAAACGGCAATTAGAATTGTGTATCAGAGGCGGGAGAGAAACAGAACGAAAATCAAGGAACAGCTTTGCTGTAATCCCATATTTCCATGAGATTTCTCACAACTTTGAAAGGATGTGCGAGGCAGTTTGGAGTAGACACGGTCTTTAGTTCAAATTTTAGATTAAGTAAATTGAGGCCATTTAAAACAGGTGTGAGTGAGTTCAAAAAGGCCTATAGGGAAAAATCGGTACGTTGCGAGACTCGGTTTGCGTATGAAATACCATTAGAGTGTGGATTTAAGTATGTAGGACAGATGTCAGGCTGCATCAAATGACAGGTTAAACGAACATAAAAGGAATGTGAAGAACACTACACAAATCTCAGAAATCGCAAAACATATTCATGAATGTAACAACTGCACGGCGCTCTGTCGGAGGGGGAAATCGTACACAAATTGAGGGAACGGTGTAAAGAGAGTAGTAATGATGACTTCGGACAAAATCTTTAGTCAACTTTACAATTTAGGCTTAACTAGTTTTTTTCTGAGAAACTGAATTTGACACCTAATCTGGCGGAGAAACTAAATTTAACCGCTTAATATAGCTGAAAAATTCAGTTTCTCCGCTACATTTAGCGGACAAATTTAATTTCTCCGCTAGATTTAACAAAACAAATTGACGTCAAGTGACCTCAACACCGATTAAATTCTGTGCTAAATTGTCCGGGAAATTGAATTGGTGTTGTGGTCAAGTGAGGACAATGTTCCCCGCTAAATCGAGCGGAGAAACTGAATTCCCGCTATATCTAGTGGAGACACGTGAGAGTTGTCCGCTAAATTTGGCGGAAAAACTGAATTTCTCGCTAAATATGGAGCGGGGTAATCCGAATCGGTTTTAACCGGTCACGGTGACGTCGATTTTCCCCGCCAAATTTAGCGCTGTTACGCCAACGCCAACGCCGCGAAATCACGAAAACGGGCGCCTGAGAGCTGCGCTCTAGAACATATAAACACACTACAAAGCAGTGAGTAACAAGTCTATAAAATCACAAGGCCTCGCAACATGTCAATATAATTTATATATATTAAGGTTCAAAATAAACGAGGGTAGATACCGATTGTCCAGAGTATTACGAAGGAATTAAAACTCGCCTTACTATTCAAGTCTTGTACATAAAAATTCTGAAAATACACGCCGTGTTTTATACAACTCAGATCGTGGAGATCACCGACGGTTGACAGCACAGTTCTTGCGGTTCAGTAATATTCGAAAGTTCTCGCACAAAACCAGTTTCAAAGAAAAAAGTCAATTGCACGGTCTTTGAAGGCAGTACATTATTTGGCTAGTTCAACGTTGCTCTGAATTACTATTTGCACTGTCTATACTCCGTTCTCCTTAAGCTGAGACTACGGTGAGAGAGTGAGTCTCCCTTAAGCTGAGACTACGGTGAGAGAGTGAGTCTCAGCTTTTGAGAATCGGTAACGAGTAACGTTACCGATTCTCAAAAAGACTGAGCTATTGAGGAAAAGGAAGGGAAGGTACGGAGAGAAGTGTATGCCGTGCCCCTCGCCCTTATCTGTAGCCGCTCCTCCTCCCCTCCCAATTAGCGGGCAATTTTAGCTATAATCCCCGCTAAACATAGCGGAAAAATTCCCCGCTAAATTTAGCGGGGAAATTTCCAGCTAAAATTAGTGGGAGATTTTCTCTAAATTTAGCGGGGAAAGTTTCCCGCTAAATTTAGCGGCGAAATTTACCCATATTGCAACGCACTGTAACGTCACGAGTGACCTTCGTGACATCACACGTGACGTCACTTACGACGTCATCAAGGAAAGGTTCCAGAATGCAACGCGCGGTTACGCCGACGTTGACGGCGAAGCCCCTCAAGCCGGAAACGGACGCCTAGAGCTGTGTGGTCAAAAAAATGGAGTATACATGCTGGTTTTGGATTTTGTGAGCTGCGAAACTTGTATTTGCATCGTGTGCGATAACTTATAACTACTGTCCTGTCCAGTCAGCGATGTTCGCTTATCTCCCGCCTTGGCTAAGCAACACCATCTCCGCTGACCTCACCATTGGCCAGGGCCCTTCAATTACTATAGCCCGACACGCGGTCTTGAAATCGCGGAGCTGCGGTGGCGCTGCGATCGGGCCAGAGCCGGGTGGTGTGGGCAGAGGGGGGCGCGTTTCGCATGGGCGTCATAGCATTTCAGCATGCCACAAAAGCTGTGTAGCCGTTAATTGCGCCGAAAGGTACTGCAAAAGTAGCGGAGTGAGCTTCCACAAGTTCCCGACGGCCTCTGAAAGGCGCAGAAGTTGGATAATATCCGTGGATCGAAAAGAATGGTCGCCTCGCGAGGACGACCGTTTTTTTCAGCTAGCACTTTCTTGAAGGCAAGTCTGGCTTTTCCATTTCAATCTCTGTCCCGATGCTTGCTTATGTGCAGGGAAGCGGTAGTCTAATGGAGACCACCCAGATTTTGTTTGCACGGTGTTCGCGCACAAAGCACCGGCCAAGCGCACGTCGGTGGCTCGCTACGCCCGTGCTACCAAGAGGAAGAATGGCGGCAAAACGAACAAAGCGTTACCGCTTGTCGTGCCTTGTGGTCATGATGGTGGAAAAAAATCATACCCTGACTCGAAGGACGCTGTGAGTATTTATTCAACTTGATAAGATGGATGCTTGGGCGAGTTGGTGCACCATATTCAGCGCGTGTGCTTGTCTTCCTGAGTGTATGGTGTGAGAGTGGTTTTCCCTGCGCTGCCACCGTCAAATAAGTATTTATTCAATTAATAAACACACTTTCACAAACCCACAGTCTGATGATCCCGCCTACACCGCAGAAACCGGCTGGAAGTAATCGTCGGCGTAAAGACATTCTGAAATACAGACCTCGCTTTGTACATGGTCTGATCAAGTTTACACAAGAGTATCCTGGGCCTCCTTTCGGCTTTCCACACATGCCCCTCCCAAGTACAAACTAGGGTGACAAACTCGATAGCTGCTCCTACATTTCGGTGTAGTTCACATACTGAAGAAATTGTTAGGCAATACCATTTGAGTAACCCATGAGCCGTTACCACCATTTTCGCGGCAATCGTAAAACCAAGACTGTTCTCGCAGCGATATCAACACGACTCAGGCTCAGGATCGGTGGCAGAATGGGCGAGTGCGCACCAGCTTGGAGCACGTGGGACGAAAGCACGGGTTGCAGAACTTAGGGGTCCTGGGCTCAAACCCCACTCCTTTCTGTTTTCATCTGGACGAGCAGCGTACCGGTGTGCAATCGTGTGTACGGCGTGAAGCATGTTAAAGAACCTAGGCAGGCGGTTCCACTGGAGTGGCTAGATTTTTTACCTGCAGCTGAGACAGCAACAACCATTAATGACGACTAAATTACGGCTGTATAAACATACACACATCACATGTTTAAGGACGATGTCTCGCGTATCACTAATCAGGATTAATCCAAACTGGCATAAAGCAACGAAAGAAAAAGAAAAACAGTCACTGAAATGTACGCGGAATGGGTTTAGTTTCAAATAAAATAAAGCTGGTGCGAGGAAAGCCAGAAGCTATCCTCTGAGGGTAAAGTCGTTGGAGTCACGTTTTTCTCAATCGGATGTATGTCCGGGTCCGGGCTCTGCAAATCGACCAAACACTGGGCATTAGAGAGGAGGAAGGAGTAGGTGAGCCGGTACGGGCTAGCACAGATATGATTAAATTTTCCGCCAAGACGGGGAAATTCAGACGCGAAATGGCTGTAATGGCTGGCCCCAAGATATATGGTGGCGACGCACTCGAGTCGCCCTTTCGGCGCTTGGGTGGATCGTTCCCCGGAGCCACTTCGTCATGAGCCTCCCGACAACAACTCCTCTGCGCCAGTCCGGGCAGCCTCTGCCAATGAAGCGAGCAGGCGACGGTACGCCACATAAGTTTCACGGCGTGTGTGGCTACTGCCGCTGCCCTAGGACGCCGCTGAGCACACTTTCCTAGCGCACAAGGAAAAACAAAAAGGCGAAATGTTTTCAATGAAAACATTGAGGATGTTTCTAAATTTGGGATATACAGCGCAATAGCACAGAACACCCCTAGGAAATAATACGTTTGAGTGCTGCGCCTGGAGCTTACTTTGCAATTGCGGTGAAATCGTGTCGCCGTACTTCGTCTAATTTTGCTTTACAACGGGTTTACTTGTTTTCGAGAGAAAAATTTACCTTATAAGTCGCATCTAGTTTCGTTAGACAATTTGTGTACTTTATTTCAGTTTGGTGCATTTTTTAGGAAGATTCATTTGTGAATGTTCCTGCGAAAAATGTATTTTAAGGGATCCAGTGTCGTAAATTTGCCTATAACATTACTGCAGAGATCTCATAGAAGCGAGCATAACGGTGTTCACAACTAGGTTGAAGCGCACAACGGCACCCACTGTATAGACCCACGATACTATTGCTACCGTTAAAAAAAAAGTATGCTCAAAGGAAGTGACAGCACCTTTTCTCTTCCGAGATTTTTGGCTCAATTGTTTTTACGGTTCGTACGGATTGTGGTACTTTGTACCCGAATGGATATCAACAGTCAAGGGGAAAAACATCGACTGCATTTAAATCTAGGATTTTAGAGTAGTCTATGCCTTCGGCATATTCTTTTTTCTTTAGCCCGTACGAGTTTTTATTTTGTCACCATTGGCTGTATACCGACGTTGCGTAGAACAGCAAATGTCTCCCGCATTTCGGACTCTGCAAAAAAGAAGTTCAAGGCTTCTTGCATATTACAATGGAAAGAGCATCATAATTTTTTACTCAAGTAAATTATATTTGTTTGCTTAAAATCAAATGCATTTTTGATTTAGAATTTCTTTAAATCTCCGTATCTTCAAAGTTTTGACTCTTTAAACACTACATGTAAATTTAAACATCACTGATTATTTATTCATCGGCTTAGAACTGATAAAAATTCAGAAAAAATAATTACTGTAAATGTATACTACAATTTGATTAAAATGTTTATTAATATAAGTCCAATATACTACATTGTTTTTGAAACCAAACGTTTCCATGCCAAACATTTTCAATGCAAATGAGATGGCCTGCAGAAATAGCGCTGGGTTTCTTAATATATTACGCTGCAGCTTACTACAAACGCGCACGCACGTGGTGGAAGTATACAGAGTAACACAAATCAAGTAATGAACTTACCTTGTGAGAAACGTTAGAATGGCTACCGACCGTGAGAAGTGCTGCCGACAGATGTACGTGAGAAGTACTGGCGACAAATGGCAAATGCGGCGTCGAGAATGCGCCGGCCGATTCGTGTTCTTTTGTGCGATCGTCTGTTATTGCAACACTTTTGATCGCCTAAAGCTTTGAAATAAATGCTGCTAGATGTTATCATCCATTGTTGTCATGCTTTAAAACAAAATAAAGCGGCCAAGTTCTCAATGTTTCATATTGTTTCTTTGTTGGAGTAGCAAATTCTCAAAATTACTATTTAGTATGCCACCGATTATTCTTAAAAGCCGCTAAGTGACAGTTTCGGTAATTTTGACATGATTTAGAGCGAAACAACAAGGCGTACAGGCAAGCCGAGTTATGGTGTCGTAGAAAATATAGAAAGTACCTGAAGATTCAACGACTTGTTTTGGTCGCGTTTTTTAGGATATTTCTAGAGGGGAGAGTTAGAATAACGCCGTATTTCTGTTCGGTATTTCCCAGTATATAGGGAAGTTATTCGAATAGAATTTAGCACTCAGCTTTTGGACCGCTCGTCGCTCGTCAAAGTGAACGCATGCGGCGGCGGCCGCGGTACTTTGTCTGTTACGACTAATAGGAAACACGAGCATCCTTCGCTGTTTGCAGCGAAGGATGCTGGTGTTCGCCTTGGAAGTTTCGTCACGTGCCTTGCGTTTCGCACTATCTGGCGAGTAGTATGCCTCAATTCGCCACTCTAGCTTTTGCGTGGCAAAGCTGGAAAACGTAAGTTAGGTTGCAGCGAGTGCCTCTCGTTAACGGCTGTCTGCTGTCGCGAGTCCGACGTAGGTTTAGAGATGACATTTCCACACGACAAACCTGCTGCGTGCGCAATGACACCAGCGTTGTTGCGAAACAGGGTTGCTAGTTGCTGAGCGGAACAAATTTGAACCTTATCCCTGCCTTGACGTTTTAGGTGTTTAAATAGTTACTGTATGGAGTGCGATTGTATGCCAGGGTTCCTTTGTGAGTTGGTTGGTCGTGTATGCTTATATTTCTGTTGTCTGTTACCGGTGACAGGACAAGGTATGGAGTGGGGTAGGTTTGAATGACCGATCTTTTGTACAACTGCAACGAAAAGAAAAATATTAGCATAATTGACTGAGGACTGGAGTTGCGCAATCGGGACACGCGGTGCTACTTTCAAAGAAAAAAGAGACTCATGTTGTAGTTGTACGCTGCAACAAAAGTGCCCTCGCCATCTCGCCCGCACTTTCCCACTATGCTGGTAAAATCTATACGCCTTCTCATTTCTCCACTAGGCTTTCCAAGCGCAAGTCGTCTTTTTCTTATTTTTTAACGGCACCATAGTGATGTTGCACTTCTCTTGTTTATTTTATTTGTACCTAAAAGATCAATGAGCCCATGCTTTGTTATCAACAATTTATAATTTTAGCAAAGTGGAAATTTGGGCCAGTTGGCTCAGGGTCAGATGATAAAGCGCCAAAAAAAAAAACGACAGGACAAAGAGGAGAGCACATGACTGTCCAGGCACGGCCCGAAAATTCGTTTTGTTCAAGCCCGAGCCCGGCCCGGTCCCAAGAAAATGCGTGCTGCCCTGCCCGCGGTCCGGCCGGGGCTCGGGCCTTCGGGCTGTCCCGGACCCGTGCTGTGCTCTAGATGAAAATTAACTTTGAAAATTTTGTATTCATAATATTCACTAATAAGAAGGCATCGTGTGTTTTAATTAATGTACAAGTACTGCAAATCTGTGTCGGGTTACTGAATATAAGTATTTTAGAATTTTATTTTATGGAAGTCTTACGTGGGATAGGCACATTAATTATATCTGCTCTCGTGCTTTGCAAAAACTGGGCTATGTTTAAATAACTTGAAAAACATCAGCTTGGGAAGTAAAAACAACCGCGTACAAAACCCTAATTGGACCGATTTTATAATATGGCGGTGTTGTCTGGGACCCGCATATGAAAGAAGACATTAAGCTGGATTGGCGTAATACAAGCTAAGGAAACCAGATTTATTTTTAATTATGTGATTGTTAATTTTCTTCTACATAGTCAATGCCAGACATTGGAGTTGGAGCCTTAGGTTCGAGACGTGTTGTGGAACGACAAAAGGTGCTACACAAAATAGTAAAAAAAAACTGTGCCATAATTTGTGAAAAAAATATTAATTTCATTACACAATCCCGCATTCGAAGCTTATATCATCTAAATATTGCACCGTACACATGATATATCAATAGTTTGAAATATGGCTTTTTTAACGAGGAGCAGCGATACATGGAACATCAAGTGATGTGAGCTGATCCCTCTTCTTGAACTTGTGCAATTTATATTAGAAGTCCACTAGGTTATTGTCACGCATGTGTTGTTATTTTGTTAACTCAACTTATAAATGTTCGTAATGTTTTTATATAGGATACGTACTTTATACATGTGTTGGGCTGTATTGACATGCAATTATGCCTTTTCACTCCCGTAATGACATTCTTTCAGGTCGCAGTATTGTGGAATAAATGAATAAACACATAATAAATTTAGTGAATTTATTGTCTTAAATTATCCGGTTTTTATGGGATTAAATACCTGCCACTTCTTTGATTTCTGTTTTTTCTTACTTAATTTATTGTCGACTCATGTAAACGTTGTTGAGAAGTCTATTTAGAAGCCTTTTGGAAAAAAGAATGATGCCGTTCATAAAGTGCGATAAGTCAAAGATGCCAATTCACTCCAACCCCCCCCTCCATGAAATACGGAGCACTCAGAGAAGGTGGACACCTGCAGTCGCTTCCAGTGAACGGGACGTGACCTGTGACACTGGCTTGTAGTGTCTCACTTTTGCTTAGTTTTTATGCTTGAGTACTTTTGGATTTCCTTTATGTTTAGACCAACAGGCTCAATTCGATAACTTGTCTCAGTGATGTTTTGTTGATGACAGGAGTTTTACTCATGTACAGCTTGCATCTCCTGAAATGTCCATGCCGATGTTGTCGAAATGATTAGCCTTTTAAAATTTGCCTTACAGATTTTTGACGCTGTCTCTAACCAGATGTCGTTCTCCTGGGTTGCCATAAAATCCGATAATTTGAGCTCACATTCACTGTCAGATAGATCTCGTAAAAGGCCATAAACGAAAACCGAAGTTTAGTCTTCCTAACATGAAATGAGTCAATGAGTACAGCGGGCAACAATATGAGCTTGCACAACACAGCACGCGAACTGGAGCTGTAAGGACACAATAAGCTGTTTTGTGCAAGGCTGAAACATACCACCGGGATTTTTTACACGAGAGATTTGGGTCAAACTGATACATTTTGAATTCGCGTTAAAATATTTTTTATTGTGTTTGATTAAATGCATTTGAGATTGTTGGCTACTTGCCTTTTTGGTAGTGACGAATGTTGTAGCTAAATAAGATTTTCATATTTCGTTCGCTTCGTTAGACTTATACGTCTCTTTAATGGTAGGTGAGGCTGTAGCAGCTGGACCAAAACGAAAGCTCGTAGCTTTGGACTTTACTTTCAAGAAAGTGTTAACATACGAAAGTAAATTTATAAAGACAGTCAATAGATACACAAACGAATAAAAATAAGATATCCATTTAGTCAATAACACAATTAATACATATATGTTACTCCTGTTTTAACGACGATATGTCAACACTAATCCACGACTCAATGTGCAGAGTGATCTTACCACACATTTGCAGTTTTTCAATGCCACTGTTGCTCCCCAATGCATGAAATCAGACCGGTCTGTTCAAATATCGCTCATTACAGCTTGTCGTACCAGGCGAGCCCCGCATTATATTTTACTGCTCCGCTGATATTTTGTTACAGTAGCTTGCATTGCCATTTTCTGTATTTTTGTGATAAGAAAAACATCCATAATCTTGCAATACTTTAGATACATCTTTCAATGCACAATGTCTTCTAAAATTATGGGTGAGTGTACCAGTACCAAAAGCGTGAGGAGCCATTGCTTCTGCTTCCTGTGCCTTCCGAGGCATGCAAGTCGATGGAAAATATATAGCCTAGGTCATCTATTGTATTCTTGTCAATAATGTCAAGCTTATATTTATGTGCCTTGTTAACATTCAACAAGTTGGCCGGCCGACTGAAGCCCCTGATAGACACAAGACATAAGAATAGATTTACCATTCCCTTCAATGTGCTTGGAATGTGTTGCTTGATGATGCTAAAATTGGCTAAGCCAATGTAGCAGATGGCGCAGTCAGCTTCGTGAATTTGATTATTAAATATTGCTGAAGTGCTTCTCTTGTGTAGTTGCCTTCCACAGTCACGCAGACTTATCTGGCGAGTTTATGTTGTCTTGCCTCGTGAACTATCCACTGTGACGGAAGTTGGTGAGGCACGCGGCAAAAAGTAATACCTGAAGGAGTGAAAAGTGTACTCCAGGCCTGCCCTCAATACGGCACGATGCCCTAACAGGTAGGACTCCATTCTTCCCGACTATGCACTACTCATTCAATTCTCTGGAGTTGAGAAGAATGATATGTAATACTACTAAGATTGCAGATAAAAAACATAGAGAGTAGAACACCCAACCAGTGTTGTACGCGTCACCGAAAGGAAGTAACGGAATACGGTAGAAGTCACTGGCAAAATAAATAAACGCGTTACCGATGTACGTTACTTCAAAAAAAAAAAAAAACCTTGTCCTCACCGTTGCGGATAAAAAGTAACGCATGTTAGTATTGATTTACGTTTATTTATAAATTAACGGTAACGCCGTGTCCCCTTTTTTTTGGCGATAGCGTTTTTCGACACTGGGACAAAAGGTGGAGATGTTGGGGTTTTTCAACAGTGGATCTCTTTTGCGTAAGGAAAAGATAGGCACAATTTTGAAGGTATGCGGAATGAGTGCAATAAATATTGACTTGGCACCCATACCTCGTTTAAGCATAAGTCTTGACGCATCCGACGCTACGAGCTCAAGGAAGAGATTACACAGAGTCAAAAGCGCAAATTACTGGGCCTTTTTTATAATTGGTTCAGCGATAATTGAACACGTACAGAAAGCCGACAAACACCGTGATTGGGCCCTTTTGATACTTTCTGATTTTTTCCTATCAGCTCGTAGCGTCGGCTGCGTGTGGACGTAAGGTTAAATAAGTATAGAACCACAAAACAAAATTTAACTCTACTTATCTAGGTCTTCGGAAGAAGATGTATCAGAGTAACGTGACCACGTTGCCCTATATTGGAAATAAGCAGCGTAAGTATGTTACCCGGTACAGTTTTGAAAAAGTAACAAGTACGTTACTACTGTACCAAAAACGGTAATCCGTTACCGGTAACGCTGTTGTCTTGTAACGCGTTACCGCCGACACTGCACCCACTATAGTAAATGTTTAGCCTGAAACAAATTTATAAAATTTGATTGTAAATGCAGCTCTTCGTAAAAACGAATGCATAGTTTTTTGTCACTTTAGGAGCATTATGCTCATATAAAACGTCCGTGAGAGCTGAGAAAGAGACGAGTCTTCTACTTTGTAGTTTGTGTCATCACCACACTGCAGGTATCCTCATCACAAATTCTAAAAAGGTATGCCCTTGCAAATGCCCAAGTAAAAGGAAAGTTAAATGCCACAACACAACCTTGCTTACCTTGTTAGTCAGAGTAAACATGAATTAGTCACGTTTTTTTGTATAATGAAACAGTTTTGGTTGAAAAGTCTTGGTTTGCCTAGCATGGTACATAGCTCATTTCTTTGTTTTAACATGGCCTAGATAGCCGTATAACCTCAGAAACATCTATATTTTGTTAAGAAAAACGCAAGAAAATGTATTTTAAATTGAATTAAACGATCACCGAAAACCACATGGTTGGTTATGAAGCTTCAGTGGGATGTCGTGACGGCATCGGCCTTCGACGGCAGAGCCACTATATGGCTATTAAGCTTACCAGCTCAGATTAAATAGGCTAGAACGTCATACCAAGGGTTTGGTGAAAAAAGCCGAAACACTGTTGACCACCTGAAATTCACTTTGCCAGCCAATTGCTTCCACTCATTCTTTGACGTCACTGACGTCAGGAGCTGATAAACTATGTTTTCGACATAGCGCGCTACTTTCAACGTCGTTCTCGCCGAGGAACACCGACATCAAAGAGAAACGGGTTTATGGCGGAGAGCTGCCGGTATCCGGTTTTGTACGCTGTTCTTTCTTTGCGACGATACATTCTATAAGAAAAAGATATATCTATGTTACTACCCTTGGGGTGGTAAAAGTTCTCCCAAATGAAACGCCCTAGGGTAAAAACGAGTACACCGTATGTAGCCAAAAAGCATATAGTCAAATTTGACTACCTCCTAAAGCAACACCGCGGCGGGTTACCGACGCTCGAATTCCCCCGATAAGCCCTAACGAACAGCACGGCTTTTCGGCCGAGTGAGGAATAGAGCACATAAGCCTATTCGACGTCTTCCAAGCGCCATCAGGCACTCTAATCGTCCTTCCCCAGACATCGGTACCATGCCTATATCCTCTAAGGACGGCAGTGTGTGTGCCGGAATCGTCGCTATTACCCCCGACGGCTTCTCTCTAGATTGACTGTATATTTACCGCCGGCAATAAAGGCACCAAACCGAAATCGTTAGGTGAGGAATGGGGATGCTGACTATATTGAACACAACGTACGCTTGTCGTATGCGGCGTTGAATCGCTAGTCACATTCGTCGACGCCAACGAGAGGCGTCAAATTCGCATTCACACAACAGCTATTTTTTATCTCTTTTTTGTGCTTATCTCTACCGACGTGGGCATTCATTGGTGCGCGTGTTTGCCTGCACTTTGCTGCTCTTGGACACAGAACCAGCATTTAGGTGGCTGAGTCGCTGAGTGACATAATTATCATGATTGTTATTGAACTGAAAAATTCGGTAACAATCGTAATGAGGGCAGTGGACCGCAGACTAGCTGTTTGTAAATGAATATATACAAGACTGCTCAATACTTAGCGCATTAAATCAGGCGGCAGCTTGCGCCACCTAAAAAGTGTAGTAGTAACCGCTAGACGGCGGTAAGACAAGCAATTTGTTTTAGTTTTAAATTTTACGGGCCAATTATTCATATCCCCATTACGTACACAAACACCAACCAACATACCGAACACTATTACACGCACATATACGTCAGCGGTACAACAAGGCACAAAAAACTCCCCACAACACCTACGTGACACTCTACTCTAACCACTCTACCGACCCGATTCGTATATCGGTCCTATCATATTCTGACAAGGAGCAGGACAACAAGGCACAAAAAGCTCAACACAGCACCTACGTGACTCTTTACTCTAACCACGCTACCGACCCGGTTCGTATATGTGCCCTACCATTTTCTGACAAGAATAAGGGAAGTGAGTTCCAGTGTTTACTAGATGAATGCAGAAAGTATTGGCAAGTATTATTGGTGTACAAGTGGTTTGTGCATTTAAATTGGCAGGCTAGACACCTTTATTAATCTAGTGCTTCCAAGGGCCACATTATATGAAGGTAATCGGCTTAAGTAACTACCGCACGGCAAGCTCCCGATCAGTCTCGGTTTCAGATTCACGCAGTGATAAGCTCACTTAAGCCGTGTTGCCCCATACTCGTTACGCGCGTGTAATTGCAGTACAAGTTAAAACAATCCCTGCATTCCTAGTAAGTAATTCGTTCAAGGTAACATAAATCGTATTCCTCTGTTGCTCGATTCGTTATTTTTCCCTTACATTCAATGCTTGAGAATAGGTGTTAATTGTAGCGTGAAAACACTGGCTGCACGATTTCTCGTGTTGGTTGAGTGGCCGATGAGTCGCCCTAGTCTCTTCACTTCAAAAGTCCATAAATTTAAGAAATTTAAGATCGAGCACTTATGTGCAAAAAAAAGCTCGAGGTACACCTAAGCATTTCTTATGAGTTGCGAATGCGAAAGCATGCAAGCCGCTCGGCCGCTCCCTTTGTCGTCTGCTCGTTCGCTCCCTTTGTCGTCTGCTACGTACTACGCGCGCGCGCGCTTCGGGACTTTGGAGGCCATGGTGCAGCGGCCAATGGGAGCCCCGTCGACCCGCGCCAGCCAATAGAACCGAAGGCGAAATTGCGGAAACTAGGAGCCGTTTTCGCGCTTCAAACTGATGACGATAGCTCGCTCTATGAGACAGTAAATGCTTTCGCATTAAAAAAAAGTACTAGGTGCCATTAGATTTTAAAAGCTAGCATAGCCGAGTTTTTCTTTATGTACTGCAGTGGGAGAAGATATACACCACTTTCAAGTTATTTAATATTTTTCAAGTTCCTGTGACAACAAAGGTTAGCACTTTCCAAGCATGGGGTAACTTTATGTACGCGGCATATCATACTCAAACACTCGTGCATTAAAAACAAAATTATACTGTGTAAATAAAGTGGCTGAAATGGAGACAAAGTGTTCAGGAGGCAATTGTATGTATTCTTTTATTTTCAAAGCTTGATATATGTTTTATTTTGAAATTATTTCCCATTAAATATACCTAGTTTTTTTTAAAGCAACCTTGTGTTTACTTCGGAAACATTGCGAAAATAGAAATCTGAAAATGAGTTTTTTTTTTCTAGTACTGGACTATGAAACTATCAAAATTATAGTAATTATACTTTCTGAAGTCAAAAACGATCTTGCAGCCTTCTTTTTGGCACAATTAAACATGAAAATAAAAGCAATAAACTTACATGAACACAAGGAAACTTTAACAAAAAAATGTTATCTGTGCATTCCAAACATATTAAATGATCAAAACAGGCAAAACGGCAGTCATTTAACCGTTTAAAAGAATTATCTGAAAATATTTGTAACGAAAGGAAATATGGTTTATATCAAGCAAGATACTGGGCCGTACAACCACAATTTCAACAATAAAACGGGTAGGGGGGGGGGGGGGGCATAAAAGTAACAAGAGAGAATTTCAGGAGAACGGGATGTTCGTAGCATCCGCTTCCGCCTCTAACAGCGCTTAGCGGCACCCTTTGTGAGTCAGTTTGACGACCGGCGCCATCTGCTAGGAATCTAGTGGCATGTTGTGAATTTTGTCACACGCGCTTCAAAATCACCTCTCGCTTTTTGCAATGTCTAATCTAAAGGACCTTCCACATACACAAAACGATATCCTTTCAAGACATTTTTCATACGGGCAAACAAGAAGTCACACGGGGCGAGGTTTTGCACTGACGGGGTAGTATATGCTGGGGCAATCTAATCACGGAACTTACAATCCCCTTTCCCTTACATTTCGGCGTTTCTGCCTTACTGAGTTTGGCACGCATCGCAAAATTCCCCGGGTAAAGCACCTGGTTAACGGTTTCACCAAGAGGAACAAACTCTGAGTGAACAATGCCCAAATATTTCGATGTTATCATCAGTTGAAGAGGCGGAGGGTAGCCCTGAACGAGGTTGGTCGTCCATCAACAATTCAAAGGCCTTAAAGCTCGAGAACCACTCGTATACTTGCGATTTCTTAATAACATCTTCTTTTTAAGGTCTCCGAATTATTACAAGAGTTCCCGCCGCCGTTTTACCTAAGATAAAACAAAATTTTACGGCCACAACTGTACCTTCATATCAAACATTTAAAAAAAAATCCAAAAATGATTTTGAAGTTTTTATGAAAAATAAATGTATAGCACGCAATTCTGGTCAGCCAAGTCACTCGGAAGGGGTACGGCTAAGGGCTGCTACACTGTTAGCAAGTCCCGTGTATTTAGTGAATATTTGGGGTGAAAAACACGCTATTTACACAAATTACCATAAATTTACACGTTGAGTAATGGATAATTCGTTCAAAAATCATGCGAGGTTGTAAAAAACATGTTTTGGTTCGGTTATACACGCATAGCCGTGTAGCCGACCTCGAAAACACGCATCACCCCCGGCGGCGACCGCTGCATTGCCGGCTATCGAAGCATCGGAATGCTTGGGGACACACCTAGAAAGGTCCGTGAAGACAAATGCCGCGGAAAGAAACATGTCTCGGAGACGGATAGGCACCAAAAGCAATTACGGCTATGTCGCGGGACGGGGCGAACCCCACGCTTTCGGCGCTTACCATGCTCGCTGCCATTTTTTGCTGGTCGATGGCAATGCGGCTTCCCTTTTGTCGCCGATGTTTGTATTTATTTTAGGGGTCTTGATAATAGTTTCTTACACACCACAAATAAAGTTATGGGTGTAATTACTCGTTCTAAACAGTTAAAATGGATATAAAAAGCGTGCCCTCGATCTGAACACGTGACATTGCAGTTGGTTTCGTTTTGGCTTCAACCCTTCAACTGCAAGCGAAGGTGCCGCCGCTTCCCATGCAACCTCCTCAGAATTTACGGCGCTCCGTGGTGGCCAGTGTTGCTGCATCTGTAGGTCATCTTTAAGTTAGAGCTGACAGAAAAAATCTGGCCACGGCGCAACGCCGATGTACGCTGGAAGCGAGAGCCGGTTTGCTTTCGTTGTTTTTGTTTGGTCGGAGAAACTCTCGCAGCAACGCACGTTTAACATGGCGCCGGTATTGTTTTGGTTTGACGGGAATGGGGGAAGCTCCTCGATTTGCGAGCACATGTAGCGAATACGTGACCGGAGAAGTGCCCCTGTGATGTTCCCGGGAGACGGAAAGTATCATTCGTTATCGTCGTGTGTGCTTGGAAAGCGAAGGGAGTCGCAGGGTCCACGAGTGCGCAACCACAAGCCAAGGTTCACGACAGCGCTGCGTTGACTTCGGCGATCTCGTTCTGTTTGGTGCAACACGGCGCTGCGAAAAAGAGCTGAAACGTTCGTGGTGTATGGTGCGGTGCTTGGAGGTAGAAACCCACACTAACACGGAGCGCAAATTGGTTGTTGTGGGGTTGAAGCAACGGGTTCAGCCCCGTCGTCGTCAGCTGATCCGGTCCAGCTGGTCCGGGAGGACGCAGCGAGTGTTTTTAAAAGTAAATCTTCCTTAGTTCCGTTTCAAAATGTGGAAGTATCCCGACGGATAGCGTGAGTAAAAAGCTGCGGGTGTTTTCAACAAAATTACGTCGTTTTAATTGAACAATGGACTCCGGATTGTTGTCCTAAATCTGCCGTTTTTATGCTTCGTGTTGGACTGCGTTTGCACAGCGACGTGTTTGCACAGCGACGCGCACTGCTCGAGTAGATGATTCGGTCCTGCAAACGACCGGTTATGCAGAATTTCAGGGAAACTTAAAGGTGTAGGGAAACAAAATTCCAGCACTCATTTTCTAGCTTGAATGTGTCGCATGTTGCACCCTAACCTTAAAGACACTAGTCTCACCGTTGAAAGGCACAAAAAACTAATTGTTAAATCTAAACTAAACGATCTTTCAATGTGCACCTGGTGGATGCATGCGGGGCCTATTTGGGAGGTGATCTAGCAACGTTGTGGAACTTGCTACGTAGTCGTGACGTAGCAGATTCCTTCGGAGCAGCGCCGCTCTTTGGCATTTCAACATTTTCCTATCTTAGCTTTCCTCCTCAACTCAGAAATCGCGCATTGAACCAAACAGTCCAAGAAGACGGAAAGGAAGGACTCCTCTCTTTCTAGGACCCTCGTTTGTGCAGCCGGATGCAGCCATTGTCGCCCTAGAAGATTAGCCAGTCGGCTCAAAACTCGGACCAAAGTTGCTTTCCGCACCCCGTTCAGCCCCAAGCTGACAGTGCTGTGAAAGCTACGTGTTCCTTGAGGCCAGCCACACGGGCACTTCGAACGGCTCGGTTGTAACGCGGTGACGCTATTGACACAACCAGAACGCAGACAACGCCACCGAAGGGCCATCCTTGCTACGTCACGAATGCGGGAGATCTGTTTGCTGTTCTGTTTATTGTTGGCGCACGGATATCCCATGACGCATCGCGCTCTCCGTTCGCTTCTACTTCGAGTGCTTGCTCCAGTGCACCGTGTTGGAACGAAAAATATAGCCAGTCGTTCAAAATACAAACGTGCGATTATCATTGATACGGTTATTATCCGTCATGCTTGACTACATTTCCGAACGAAATTTGAATATTTCAATTTTTGTTTCCGTACCGCTTTAAGTCACCACCGATATTTTCCTGTAAATCTCGTGTGAGTTTGTTGTGCACATCATGCGGTGTGAATAAATTAGGGCAAGATTTCCTACCTGCCCACAGATGCATGAACTGAGACCATTTTTTACGTAGTGAACATAGTGCTTTTTCTTTATTTTGGGAAGAGGCGTTGGTGCATTTATTATGGTACAATCACTTGAGAGTTGAGAAGTCGGAGAGAGCGAGCAAGCTTTCCCAACTTTGTCTCTTTTCTCTCTGGCACTGCCCCTAGTTTCTAAAGTTTCAGTTTCAGTAGGCATACCTACTAGCAGGTACAAACTGCTCTAAAGCAGGTAAAAGGCAGGGGAAGTCAGGACGGTGCGGACTTCGTGTTTCGCGCTTTTCGCAAGGTGACTGGGTAAATGCTTTTGCGAGGTATGCGGAATATGCAAGCGATTTTGTTATGCCCGTCGTTTGCGTCTCTCCAGCAAAACGAATAAGATGATCTACAAAGGCGCAATCACAAGCCAAGATTTACGATAACAGTGCGTTTGCTTCGGTGGTCCGTGTAGTTGTATTTTACACTGCTTTCTGCAACACCGTGTCATGACGAAGAGCTGGAACGGTCACGGTTTGTGCTGGCCTACCGGTTGACAGAAACCCGCATCGCCCGCATCGGCACCGAGTGCACTTGGGCTGTTGATGCTCAAGCCTTTCATCCGCGGCTTGTCGCCAGCCGATCCTGCTGCTCAACGGTGAGGAAGCGGCGAGAGTGACCTTTGAAGTAAATGTAAATCCTCGTTCATCCAGTTATCCGGAGTCAAAGTGCGGAAGATGTCCAACGTGTACTGAGGGCGGGAACTACGAGCGTTTTGCCTTGCTTTTATAACCGAAACCAGAGCAACGAGATAACTGCCTTGCGTACTCCAAAATGACGGAAGCAATATGTTTCAACAGGTCGAGTACGTCACCGGGGATGTAGGCGAGACGGTGCGCACTGTTTAAACGCTTGCAGTATCCACGAGTGGTACCAGGAAAACGACGTCAACAGAGAAGGAGCTCGCGATTCAGCATAATGCAGTGCTACGGGCCCGTGAATCTTCAAAGTTCGGGGTGGTGGCGGTGTAAAAAAAAACAAGACGCATCAGCGCCACAGCAGTGATCATGAATAACACCGGTCACAAACTCCCAAGCCCCGCCGCTCTACTCAACACCGACATGACATACGACAACAAACGGCATCAAAACGCCCCAAAGTGAAGGCGTCTGCTCCCTTACTGCAACTAGCGGAAGTGAAGTGTTGGGCGGATGTCCTTCACAAGAATATATAAAAAAATACTTTGCGCGAGGATCATTTCCATTTCTTTTTGAATACATAATGATAAAGTTCCAACAATTTGCTTTTCTATCTGAATCAAGCTTGTCGGACTGCTCATAACACTGGTCGAGCATGAAAATAACAAAAATCATAAACTTCTTCATGACCGGTTTAGGATTTATTGTTAATAGATCGTTATCTTTCGCAACAGACTAACATTATAGATTTTGCCTCCATACTTTTGAAATGCAAACAGTTCTTACATACGGCTGTCTATTGCGCCGTGTTTTGTGTCTTCCTTAACTTTGTAACGGTCAGCGACCAAAATGCTCACCCGCACATGTCAAGCTTATATACGCTGCGAGGAGAAAGAACGTTGAGTAGGGAGTGTCGGGTGCTGTATCGTTGATGTGTTTGTGTATATGTCAGTGTTGTGTAATACGTGCTACTCATGTTGTCTGTGATGTATGTGGGTTGGTGTCTACTCGTGATCGTTCGCAGCGTATTAGCAGACTCTTTTTTTATAGGCTGCTAGAAATATCGCTAGGTGGCGTAAGTTACCACCATATTTCAAATAGTTTGTTCCAGTTATTTATCCATGTAAATTCGGCATTCGTTTTTTTTTTTGTCTAGCGGTTCCGTCGTAGGTTCCGAAGCCGCCGACCGCCGACGACGCACGTACGTACCTTTGCCACCTTTGCACGCTGGGAGACTGTTTACTGTGTATAAAAGACATCGAACGAGAACAGACGTGTCCTGTATGCTCTCAATTTGGCGGAAAGGAGCGCGGCTTGCTGGGCTCGTCTCTCGCCTGCTCTCGGCTGCTGGCCGCCATGTTTCATAAGCAACACGCTGAACCGTGTTTTGCGGAAGGCAGACACGGTGCATCGTGTTAAGTTTACACGGCACCTCATGTGTAGACGAATAACACACGTGGCTGCGTGTAAAACGAACACGTTTCGACGTGTCCGCTATGGGACAACGGTTTACACGTCTGAGCGTGTTATTTTGCTAACAGTGTAGTAGCGGAAGCTGGTACTACGAACGGCCCACCTTTGAGAAAGTCGTTCCTGTTACTTTCGCATCCCCGCTCGCAAGATTCACTGTGCCAAATGCTTTCGGTATGTTCCATGTTTGAAAAAAGGAAGATAGCAATCAGTCAATTAGGCTCAATAGACATTATGCAAAATCGCTTGATGATCTGCAACACTGAGAGCGTTGCCATTTTAATGTTGGCAAGCGTCGCCGGTGCCGAAGCACGGTGGAGGCATCGGAGAAAACCGCACGGGCAGCGTGCGATGGCGCTGCACCTGTGGTTTCCACCTTCCGACCATGGACTGCGGACGAACTGTTTAAACAACCCACCAAAACTGCCTGACGAAACTCTCAGAAGCCCGTGCACCCTGGCGACAATCTCGTTGAAGCAGCGGAGGAAGTCCTAAGCCTTCGCTGTGGAACTTTACACACTGCGGGTTTTCAACAGCGTGTGCACAGGCCTCCGTGAGTTTCGTGAGACAGTTGCAGTAGGTTGTTTAAGCTGTTTGTCCACATTTCATGGTCCTAAGGTCAAAAACACAGCTGCCGCGCCATGGCAAACTGCCCGTATGGCAGTACCGACGACGCTTACCAACATTAAACTTCAGTACCGATGACGCTTACCAACATTAAAATAGATAGGCTTTCAGTGTTGTCAAACCACCAAGCAATTTCGCATACGTATTAAGACGGGGTCATTTTTAACACACCTTTTATGATTTTGTCAAGTAACATTGGCAATCACCATTTGTTGGGAAAAAAGCGTATATTACATCAGAACATTTGCCGAGCTCTGACACAGCATTTGTTCTTGATACAAGCGAAGCCAATTCACGCCCAATGTTTGCACAGCTCTCGTATCCAATACATGACCAGAGTGTGTGCCCAAAAAATGGCGGATTTTGATAATTGGTGCTGCAGCTACCGTACTGCGTTCACATCTAAGCTGAGACTGTGGTGGAAGCTACGTCCTCGTTAGACCAGTTATACTCCTCTTTCGGTCAATCATCACGCTCCCGGTCATACACACGCGCGGAGAGTCGGGTCAGGTGATGAAAGGGATCTGGCTGATTGGTCCAGCAGGCACGTAGTCCCACTGTTGTCACAGCTTAAGTGTGAAGGAAGTATGTATGGCGCACACTTTTGAAAAGGGTATATTCAAGAGTGGCTGACAAGCTGTCGGTGGCTGCCATACAAATAGCAGAAGCGCATACTGGAACGTTCACTCGTCTCCTGTCATTTATATACTAGCATTTGTTCTTGTCGTGGGTAACAGTTCATCCTACCGCAGCCACCATGTCGTGGTCGAGAGAAGACAACAATGACAACTGCCTTATTGCCCACTATTCGTGGTCATATGGGCTGTCGGGCTGGTGGCATCATTTACATGATAGGTTTTGTCTGGTAACCCTCTTTCGTGACTTTTTGTTGGTGCTTGCCGCATGAGGTGCTGCGCTCGGCGGGTGGCTCTGGTGTTGCCCACTGCAGTTCTAAACCAGTAGAGAAAAATAAAAAAAGAAACAGGGTGACACATCTGCAACAATGTACCAGACAGAGACGTTTTAGGCTGGCTTGACACGAAAACGTTTTTTTTCCTCAACATTGTAACATCGCAAGGCAAACACAATCTTGGAAATTTTACAGTCCAAACCAACAAGCACGTCCCACCAAAGGGTTAGGGATTCACTTCCACCACCTGGTCATGGCCTGATAGAGCAGCTGAAATCTCATTACATTTTCAAGTAGGGATATCTGCAATTACATTCTCCCGAATTCACAACCAGCAACAGCTGAAATTGTGACATTGTATTTTTGCTATGATCACCATCAAAAATACAATTAGTTCATGCCATGTAGACCCAAACTTTTGAAGTGATAACATGCAACTATGCTTGTCGTTTGCTGATGCACCTCTGACCATAAATTGCAAAACCAAAAAAAAAATCAAATTTTGCTGTTAATTATTTTTCGAACCGTTCAGTGATAATAAAATTAAACTACATGGATATACCAATTTATTAAAAGAATGTTTAATATCGATCTTGAATGAATTCAAATATTTTTGTTATAAACATCCCATCCTTGCAGGCACGTCGCACGCAGTCATCGAAATGTGACAGACACATCTTGGGACATTTGAGATGCGAGTCACCTCACCCCGGCCATTGCTAGCATGGCTGCAAGCGTGCCAGTCGTAGGTGTCACCAAATACTTAACATAAAAAAATGCATTCGTATTCATTCATATAGGCCAGCCCACAGACACGGCATATGCTGCTTTGCTAGGAGTGTACACACAGCCCATCTCAGAGAATGCTTTAGAAACATACCGTCCACACTGTACAGCAGAGTCATGCCGCACAAAGGAGAGGGCTGCCGTGGCGCACCAAGATACCGGGTTTGCTGAGACAGTAGAGACGGTTGCCTCGACTAGTGCTCCAGGTATCCGCAACCATAGATATCAAGTCACTTATTGCTGCCATCAATCATCCAATAGAGCGATCTCAATGGACCTTTTTCACATACCGACGGCACCAGGCGGTGGCTGCACGAACTAAAAATCGAGGAAGGGACCTACCTGCGCTACCAATCGATAATGGGAGCTACGCTACCAGTTTCTTGGTTCTCTGAGCAGCGGGGCGTGCCCAACGCGCCGTCCAAGTGGGGCATCCGTGGCGTCCACTTAAACGTCGTGTTATTCTTTCCGTCCGCTTTCTTTTTTTGCGTAACACAATTATATGTATGCTGCAATTACGTTTGCTACTCGCTGATCTACAGCCTCCTTCCGAATTTCCTCGATTTTTGGTTTCAACTTCCGCCGCTTGGCATCGGGCGCTCGCGCGTGCGCAGAACGCTTCTCGGAAAAGGTCCATTTGCATTTCACTCACGCGTGACGCCACAATAATTTTAGTTCACAGGGGCAGGCGGCAGTGTATGAGACGGCTCGTGTCGTCTCGTCACGCGCAAAGCTACAGTGGGATTATCGTACATGCAGTAAACTAAAGTTCCTTGGATGCATTCCGGCTGCGAAGGCTTAACGAAACTGGATGATGAGATCGGTCCATTCAAAGAGGAAAACCCTGAGGCTGCTGGGCATCCGGTCGTTCCAACCATGCAATGACTATTCGTGCCAAGGCCATTGTAATTTCATGAAGTTAAATATTTTCGACCAGGTGGTTTTCAACACCCATAAACTCTATAATTACCCTTCACTTTCAAAGAATCATGTGCACATCTGAAAGATGAGTGTTTGTAAAGAGGGATGGAGAAGAAAGTCCGGAGAAAGAATAAGTGAAGGAAAGCGACTTTCCGAATGGTCCTGGGCGAGCCAACGCGGGACACCTGTCTGTGCGGAGCACGGGCTGTTGTTGTGTGTTGCCTAACCCTTGAAGGAAACCTAACCCGGGCTTGGCTCAACTGCCAAGACCCCAGCTTCATCGGACACGGGCACTCTAACCTAGCACAGACAGGCATGAGGGGGTCTGAACCCACGCTGGGCTCGGGGCTCATGGTGATTGATGACGCCACTCACCAAACACCCACAAGCGCACACGTGACCTGAAGCAACGCAACTTTGTAAGAAGGCATTTAGTACATAAAGTAGCTACTGATCTAGTTAAGAGAGAGAGAAAGATACACTTCAACTGAAAAAAATGAAAGCACAGCTCCGACATCTGATTGATGCCCAAGTGGGCTTGTCTGTCACGTCCAATGTATTTTGCATGCTCCAAGCGAACTACAGAATGTAGAAGTGTTTCAATGACAGCATTTTGATAATCATAAATTTCATTGTCACCATAAATAACCTCACAGCTTCAAACTAAGATGTGTCCAAAATGCTAAAAACTCTGCTAAATTCTACACAGCTTTCGTAAACCAAATATTAAAAATGTTTCGTTTAATTTGTCTTTCTAATTAAGTGTGACATCTCTTTTGAATGAACATTTGTAATGTATTTATATGAAACCTCTGACTCCATGCTCAATCTGAGTTTTTCTTTCTCCGCAGCGTGCCGGCTTGTTAAAAATAAAATCAGGTTGTCTTATCTCGATCTAAACAAAATAATTGTCAAGTTTAGTGCAGCCTTAGCAAAGGTTCTCCATGAGGCTTTCTTAGATAGACCGACTAGGTTACCTTTATACAAACCAGCCAATGTATAGGTTATGAAAAAGCAGAGTCAAGATTTCACATTCCACTGAAATGAGCGGCCAAGTGAAATTACCAATTTGCTTAATGCTCAAGTGGTCGTAACCTGACAATCCGATATCCTCCAGCAAAAGTTCTTCTCATTACATCAGTTGCCAAAATAAACGTGAAACACATGCACGATAAAGACACGCAATGTACTTGATAGTTTCCATATAAATCGTAGCTGGCATCCTTTGACATGTGACATGGCACGTCCCGATGTCGCATCGTGATGAGCTGGCCGATGCAAGCAGAAATGGCAACCGCATATATTGGTAATTCCACTGCAGTTTCAGCTGCATGTGGTTTGAATGGTTTCATCTTCTGCGAAGTTACTGCAAGCATCATGAGTGACAAGGAAGGTGTTGTGATATCACCATCTTAACTACAAGCAAACAGAGCATTTCAAACAACGACAATGATCCCGAGAAGCGGTGCTAAAATGCTCGAATATAGTGCATGCTGTGGTTTTGCTGCATAATTGGTTTGCCTTCAAAGCTCAAATGTTGGAGAGGAATTACAACGGCCAGTGTCCTCTGTTGTAACAACCGCTACGAAGCCACTTAAACAGTGTTGCAAGTGTTTGCTGTGCCGAGGCTCACGTTTCGTAATGACTCACTGTTTCTAATCAGGCGCCCGTCACTAGATATATACCTCGAGGTGCGCTAGAAAGATGTGGATAGGTAAATACAGAGAGTCATTCAAGCGGCACCAAAAGAGCACCTGGAAGGGTACATGGGCTAATCCAGCTTTCACACCAGAGATTCCTGAGCCAAGCTGGGTTTTGAGTGAAGCCTCAGCAGAATGCACGAAGGGGGACCTGACAGGCCTTCCGTAATGCCCGTCACAAAAAGGTGTCTACCGCATAGTGTTGAGTAGTAGGAGGTAGAAATTGCGATGCAGCCTTTCCTCTAAATGAGCATCAGTCACTTTCCATGGTCGGTGATGTTGCTTGGCGTCTTGTGCAATGACGGACACGGCACGTTCTTAATTGCAAGTACCCCGACAAATGCAGAAAACAGCACCTAGAATACAAGAACACGCGAGAAGGCTTATTCACTTCGTTCCCATTTTCTTCTTGTATTGGGAATCAGCGCACCCTTGTGGTGATAGCTGGCTGTCGGCAATTGAGCAGGCATTATCAGAATATAGGAGGCTATGGTTTATGACACCTACTCAGGCATGTCAGTCATGAAGAGCTTTGTAAACGCCATCTTCTGACACCGCGGTGTTGACCAAGATATTTAAGACCATGTAAGAAAGTGCACAATATGTGCCCAGTCCTGTTAAATGCCTCGTCTGGTGTAGGATCAGGCCAACTGGTTGGATACCTAGCAACGCTGAACACGGCTTCACATATATTTACCGTACCGCTGGAGAGTTATGTAATACCGATTGTGGTCCGCTCAGACACAAAGCGAATAAAAGTATCGACCGAGATCACAGTGGAAGCTCAACGCGACATCTTTGGCTGATTTGGACAACCAAGGACACTGGTGTTTATAAACAAACCCCAATTTAATAGTACTTTTTTAACAGTTTTTACAACGGCCATGTACAGCATTGCACTACCACTTTGTATCAACCACAGTTCAACGGGTTAGCCATGCTTTCTATATGCAGATTCATGTGGGGGCATTCCCCAGTGTTGTTTAAGTTCCGCTGCTGCAGAACCTCAGCAAAAGATAAGAAGTACTACTATAAACTGTTATTCGGCTACCGCATCTGATCTCTGACTGATTTTTGTCTATAAAAATTTGCACTCGTCCCCGCACGAGAGGGACAACCATCCTTTTAGTGTGGGACAGACTGTGTGAGCTCGCAGTTTGGCCCTATTGTGGATTCCTGGAGTTGTCTTCTCACTTGATGGTGTATGAATAAAAACAGTAGGCACCCCAAGAGGATAGCACCAACAGCATGCGGATCAGCTCTGGACACGGCTACCCTCTAGTGAACCAGCCTGCCTCAGTAATGTTTTGACGGAGAGGCAACAATATTGGTGGGTCAGTGATTCAGCGATCATGCTGCTCCTTGGCAGCAGGAGACATCCAAAAAGGGCTGGTAGAGCGGCTAAGTGGTGGCTTAAGCGATCACTGTTTGCTTACTTTCCAGATTTGCTTGTCGCGACCAAAGAACCTTAAAAAAATTAAGACTATTCGTAACTATACAAAAGAAAATTTTGAAGCAATTAATTATGAACTGTCTATTTTTCTTGATAATTTTTTGAATGGTTTTGATAATCGCACTGTACAAACTAATTGGGACATTTTTGTGGCTAAAGTGAATGATTTAACTAATAAATACATTCCCACTTTCACCATCACATCCAATAATGATACTCCGTGGTATAGCCGTAACCTCAAACGTTTATCAAACAAAAAGAAGCGCTTATATAAATCAGCTATACTATCTGGTAATGGGGCCCGCTGGACTGCTTACAAACATGCCTCCGACGAATATGTAGCTGCACTAAAAATGCTAGGGAAGAATTTCATCAAAGCACTTTGCCATCAATGTTAATAAACGACATTAAAAACTTTTGGCGTGTTATACAACCTAAAGATGATGATACGATCGCTTTAATTGATAGCACTGGAAACGCAGTTCCTTCAAGCCAGTGTGCATTGGTGCTGAATGAAGTGTTTTCATGCAACTTTTCTGTAACTTCAGGTGTCCCCTTACCCGATACTCATGGCTTTGACTATTTTGTCATGTCTCCGATACTCATTGAACCTACTGGTGTAGAGAGCCTCATTAGATCACTTAAACCTTCTTCGTCTCCTGGATGCGATTCAATTAATCCCAAGTTTTTAAAAAGTACAAGTGTCTATTCTTCTATTATACTTTCTAAGATTTTTCAGCAGTCGCTCGACAACGGTTATCTTCCTGGTGAATGGAAGGTCGGGAAGGTGATTCCACTCCATAAATCAGGTAGCAAGTCTTCTCCTTTCAATTACCGACCCATTTCACTAACCAGCATTCCTTGTAAACTTCTTGAGCACATTCTGTTTTCGCATCTCGTTACATTCCTTGAATCAAACTGCTTTTTCACACCTTCACAGCATGGCTTCCGCAAAACTTACTCCTGTGAAACCCAATTGGTATCATTTACGCATAAACTAAACCTCATTCTTGACCATTCTTCATTTGCAGATTGCATTTTTTTAGACTTCTCTAAAGCATTTGACAAGGTATGCCACAAACGTTTATTATATAAACTGCACCAACTTAACCTTGATCACAAACTTCTCGCATGGATTGAATGTTTTCTTCTTAACCGTTCACAGTTTGTTTCAGCTAACAACTCTAACTCGCAGCCAACTGGTGTTCACTCCGGTGTGCCACAGGGTTCTGTTCTTGGTCCTCTCCTTTTCCTTATCTACATAAACGATCTACCTTCTTGCGTTTCTTCTAACATTCTCTTGTTTGCCGATGACTGCGTGGTTTTTCGTGAAATAACTTGTGATGACGATGTAACTAACCTTCAGTCGGACCTTAATGCCATCTCTGAATGGTGCAAAGCATGGTATATGGACCTAAACGTTAATAAATGCAAATATATGCGCGTATCTAGAAAAGCAAATAGTTTTCCCACCTACTTTCTAAATAACCGTCCCCTTGATGCCGTCACTTCTTACAAATATCTTGGTATTCACATTACAGCCGATCTCACCTGGACCGCTCACATCTCGTATGTTACTAACAACGCTAACAGAATGCTTGGGTACATCCGACGTAACTTCTCAAAAGCCCCTTCGTCCTTAAAACTTTTGTTATATAAAACACTAATCCGTACAAAACTTGAATATGCTTCATCTGTTTGGGATCCTTACCAAGAAAACTTAATAGGTTCACTTGAAATGGTTCAAAATAATTCAGTTCGTTTTATCCTATCTAACTATAACAGAACTGCCAGCATAAGCTCAATGAAATCTAGCCTCAACCTACCTACTCTAGCATCTCGCCGTAAATTATTTCGACTATGTCTATTTCACAAGCTCTTTCATCACCCATATCTGCGACACGATTTTATTTTACCTTCCCGTATATCTCATCCAGGTTGGATCATGCTTTTAAGGTTGGAATTCCACTCTGCAAAACTAACGCTTTTTTCAGTCCTTTTTTCCACGCACGTCAGATGAGTGGAATCGCCTTCCCGCACCTACGGCAGCCATCGAAGACCACAATCTTTTCAAGAACGCCTTAGCTAACATTGTATGATTAGGAGCCTTTTATTTGTCTTTACTAATAACTGCATAATGTTGTTCTATTTTATGAATGTAATCCACTCCCCTCTATAATGCCTCAGGCCTTGAGGGTAAATAAATAAATAAATAAATAAATAAATTATGCGGTTAATGTTTTGGATTTTTGACGACGACTACGGAACAAAAAGTGTACAAATCCTTCTCAACCTCCAAGCAAATTCAACCACTATATCTCAAGCTGCGGTCGCAAGTCTTAAGCATTTGAAGGCGTCGGAACAACAATTGTCGCCGATGATGTCCAAAATTAATGCTACAAACCTCAGGAACAAAGTAACCAGTATGTCGTTCATTCATACTTTACTCGCGGAAGCAAACTTGGAGTTTGTTCCACAGCAGAACTGAAAAACATGTTGGGTATTTCACGCATTGTAGCGCTCGAAATTATTGTTGCCGTAGGAATTAAACCACCTCCCCTATTTACTTGAGATGTCTCAAAAGATGTGATGCTCAAAAGCATTGTTATGATCCCAAAACGTAGTGCTTAAAAGCCCCAACCTCAAGTAACAAAATACCTACAGGAATCTGTCATCAAATAGTCCCATGTCTTTAACAACCGTACCTACGCTTCACGTGACAGGATTGTATGAAAGTCTTTTCAATAATAAAATAAAAAAATGTCCTTATCTTAAAGAAAAAAGCTTGAGTGCAAAATTTATTTGAGATGCTTATTCTGAGCCTTCTAACGTGAAATACTGGCAGGAGTGGGCACTTTCCAACCAATATCGTTCACACGGGGGAGGCCAAAGAAAACAAACAAAAATGAAGAAAAAAAGGTCGAAGTCGAACCGACCATTAACAAAAAAATATATATGCGATTTCCACCCAGCCGACGCAACAACCGAGACTGCCGAAGCTACAGATTGTCGCAGAGGTAACCGGATCTTACAGTCATTGCCAGCTCCAGGAGGAGAAAAAAATACCGCGTATCCAATCCCATTTCCCGCCCATCCGTGCGTCCCAACTACCCGGAGACACAACCGCTTCTTTGGCGGGACAGTACGACCCGACATCCCCGCAATGGCTTAAAGCACACGCAAACAAAGAAACAGGAAGGGTGCACTAGTCCAAGAATTATTCCGCACGATCGGAAAGGGACACCCAGGTTCGCACTAGAACAGAGCAAGAACGAGGCTATCAAACAACCCGAGGAAGGCAAAGAGAAGCGGAAACCAGAAAATATTCGTGAAGCCCTCTTCCCGCAAGGATTCGCATTTTGTGCCGCTGTATACGTCAAGGCACCGAGCGGGCCCAATAAATTGAACGAAAAAAGAGAGTGTCAAACGGACGGGGATGGTGGAACGGAAGGCAATTTCGGGTGGAGAACCCTTTGGGGATTTCTGGAGCACCGGTGACTGTGACCAGGAAGACGAAGGCACGTCGTTTCGCGGAACACCGAGTTAGGAATCAATCCAATTACAGAGAAGCCGAGAGCGATAAACGGACGAGATCCTCCTAGCATTGTCTTCGTTTTTGTTGGCATTTCTTTCCGTTCTTTCTGTCTGCCCAGGAAGGAAGGTTCACCCCTCTGAGTGCTCTTCCCCGTGCTTCGATATCGGCGGCGGGTTAGAAGGCCACGCAAAGGCTGCACGAGTTGGGGGATAAGCAACTGAGGACTGTAAGAGTGGCCCTATTTGTGCTCGTCCCGCGCCAACGTGATAACCTTACGGTTGCCCAACCGTCTCAAACAAATTCAGAGAATGTGACTCGTGTTTGTGAGAATGCTTAGGTCACCAATGTTTGTTTTTCTTCTAATGTATAGCGTGCACTCCCGAGGGTGCGATCTGCTGCTTGAGATTTCCAGAGGGCAAAGTAGTTAATATTTAGGTAGAATATGTAGTTACTGAAATTGAATATATCAACATGTCTTACTTCCATTGGTTTACGGCAAACAGGCACTCGCTTCCATTGCGCCATTCTAGTTAAATGTTCCGTCATTGTGTGTGTTGTGTGCGCGTGTATATAGGTGTTTGCGTGTGCGTTCGTGCGCGCGTGCGCGTAGGTTTGTGGGTACGTGCGCGCGCGCGTGTGTGTGCCTGTTTGTGTGCTTGTGCATTTGTGTGTGCCTGTGCGCGTGAGCGTGCGCGCGTGTCCGCGTGTGTGTGTATGTGCACGTGCGTGCGCTCGCGCGCGTTTGTGTGTGTGTGTGTGTGTGTGTGTGTGTATATGTGTGTGTGTGTGTGTGTGTGTATTTTTGTATATCCGGTACTACGGCGAGAAATGTACGGTTAGAACATTACTGCACGGTAATATGCATACATGACACAACATGAATGTTTTCGGCCACGGTGGAAGAAGAGAAAGGTGTCTCAACGGCACCGCCTCGCCATGGAACGACGAGACGCATGTTTTCTCGGGTTTCTCGCAAAAAATGTGTGATGTGCAAGATAAAACTAGCTTGATGAACGGTCCTTATCACGGTCGAAGAAGACAGGGGTGTCGAAATAAGGCCCGAAGTACGAATGAAATAGGCAACTTGTTGCCTCCCTCGAGTCTGTGAAACGTCGCGCTTCCTACCTTAGTATGGCTTCAACTTGGCCCCCAAACACCATCCTATCGAGCACTGCACCTCCTCCGTTCAGTCGGCAGGGACCCGCCTCAACATCGCCCTTAAGTAGGGACCACGAGGCTCCTAGCCACTTTTCTGCTACCGAACTCCTCGCTCTCTTTTGCCTCCTCCCTGCGGCGTACTCGCACTGGTGGACTGCAGACCGTTTCTCCCCGTACGCTTCGTCCTTTGCACCCCGTGCAGTGCAACTTCGGAGGTCCCCTCGCCAGTCACCAGTTCACCACCAATCGACAGTGTCTCACTTCGAACAGTCACCAAGTGCGTCATGGCCCACATGCGGAGCATCTAACTCGATATTTTATTCCGATCACGGGAGTGGGCTCCAGCAGGCGGACTTAATGCACCACCCTGTACACTCGTACACCCTATCTATGCTTCGCTCACAATACTAACTATTGTGCTCGAGACAATTATGATATAGTGACTCATTTTACCCTATTCTATACACACCTATGTGCTAGCATTAGCGCCTGCCTATTAAATGCGACAGAAATCACCGGAAGCCAACGTTATTTCACCACGCTCCCATTGCCTTCCACAGCGGCCGCCGCACTTTGGTGGTGAGCTAGGGCGGCGCCAAGCAGAACACTTGGTCCCTCCAAGCCGTTCACGTGATATTTCTTGGCCCGCGCGCTACCATAGGGACACGCGGAGTGAGCAGGTCGGCCCTATAAAGCCGGTCGTGGATATTCTACTCGCGCTCGCGCTTCTCCTGGCAGGGCACTGTCGGGTTGGGGCCCGGCGTACAGGCGCGGTGGTGCGCCTCGCGGCGTTGAAAGCTTGAGGAAAAATAAAAACGGGTAATACAGCTCATGTCATGGTGCGCCGTTTGGAGTTGTTTGTAAGAAATAGGATCGAATCTTCAAGACACTTTGTCCGGCATGAATTTGCTGCCTTTTAGAGCGCCAATAAGGACCACTATGGTCCTTATTCGCACTCGAATTCATACATAATTTTAAGTTTTATAAGTACTCGACCTAGCGTGTAATTTCCTCGGCCCGACACGCGCTTGTTTGTCGCTTCGCGAAGCCAGTAAATCACTGCGCCATATGCCCAAACACAGAAAATGAAACCTGCCAGAACCCTTTTTTGGAAAGGTATATAATGCTGCGCCGCGGAGGTCCAAGTCTGCGCGAGGGCCCATAACTAGGGCTGTGTGCTCTCGGTAAATACCATAAACTTTCAAAAATAACCCTTGAGAAACTTGATGAAAATTGGGAAACCCGACAAACCCCAATCGGAGCTGTTCTTCCATGAGAAAAAAATGCTTCCCGAAAATAATATACTGGTTTACATTTTTAATTTTTGCTGACCCGCAACACGTCCTTAACGAGCTGTATGCAAGGCTTGTACTTGCTCCAGAACCAGACATCTTGTTTTGGTTCTTTTTTCTTTTCTTTTTTTTCGTCGGTATGGAGACGACTTAGAAATATATGGATAACGCGTAAGTTCGCTGGAGGTTGAGAAATGTCGTTTCCATATTCTATTTTTCTTCGACATGAGCTCAGATAAACCCAGATTTTTTCCCGACACCGAAAATTGATGGCAAAAAAAAAAAACAGAAAACGAATCAGATGAAATAAGAAAGCTGGAAAGCACGAATCTTTACCCATAATAAACAGTTGGCCACCGGGAGAGGCGAGAATTGAGAGAGAAATTCCTGCTCCGTTTCTGGCCATTGTTCAGACACCTTTATCCTATTTTATCATGGTTCGGCGAAAATAAGTCATTGTGTAATTTTTTCGACTTTTTCCCGCTCCTAACAAAACAAAAATTAACATAAAAGATGAACTGTATGAAATTTAAAGCGTAAAAAAATAAACTAACAGAAAACCGAAGGCACTGGGTATTATAAAACAGCTGCTCAAGATAAATAGCGGTTCTTTAAATGAAATAAGAATTTATGAAAGACAAACGAAGAGCTAGACAAACAATATACCTCCTTAAGGGGGATTCGCCCGCTCGTCACTCAGTGGGAAAATTTCGCTACGCAAACCTGCGTTTGAGGAAGTACCAGAGTGTTGACTCTTTGGGGTTCATTGTGAAGATATAACAAAGGTGTTACGAACGTTGGACTCACCTCTGATAGTACTGGAGAGTTTTAATAACTTGGAGAACTTTGACCTATTTGGCTGTTTTTAGCTCATTTTGAAGACATTTTGAAAGTGAACATACTTAACTGACAAAAATGAGAAAACGAATTGTAATACGTACTAGAGGTGTGTCCTATCTTAGTTGTAAGTCCTTACGGGGAGCCTAAATGTCATGGTATTTGCGTATTTGTTTAAATAATTTTGAAAGGGACCTATTCGTTAGCTTTAGTTGCAACGTGCTTAACGAGCATAGTGCACCAGTAATGAAATAGACCTATTGCTGTCTTACCCAAGCATCAAGGTGAATGTAGGGATTGGTGTTCCACGCGCCGCACGTGCTGGCCTCAGCAGTAGTAACTTTTCCAAAGCAAAACCTAAAACAAAGGCATCTGTACGCGCGTTCGTCAATGCTCTTGGTTATTTACTCGAATCTTTTATGCAGGAAAGGCGTGCGGTGTGGCGCGTGGAACACCAATCCTGCATTCTCCTTGATGCTTGGGTAAGACAGCAAATGGTCTATTCCCCATGCCAGATCATTTGTTGTTGTGTTTCCACGAGCTTGCACGTGCGCCTACTGCGGCACGAGTTCTTTGCCTGATACAGCCCAGATCAGGTTTGCCGTCTTGCAAGTCTTTGTAAAATGTCGGTCTGCTGCACCACACAAAAAATAGGACCAATGATAGGCGACGCATGTGTGATAAAGTAAAGTTATGGCATTTCGAGCTGTGTCTTGCTGCCGCACGACGAGCTTTCAGAGTGACCACGGCCGATGCCACGACCTTACAGCCAATCTAGCTGTAATAACGTGGCACGTGACCTCGCGCTCCGCGAGTCTCTAGGCCATACAGAAGAGCCGCACGCCCTCAGTAAAGTTCGGTTCTCACATGCAGCGAAGCGCTGATGTAGCGCTTCACGTGTTGTCAGCTACTTATCGTCTGCCATGAGCAGCAGTTTTTACTGTGCCATACAAAGCTTGTCAACGCTTCCGGTCAGCACGCGCTTAGGGCGCGGCCAGCGCTATGTGTGTAGTGCTCCGCTGCATGTGTTAAGAGGCCGTCATTGCCAGGCCTGGTTCACACTATCGAATCGGCGGGCGAATCTGCAAGAATTCGGCCACCGGGCGTAGCGTCCACCGTACATTGCCACGGTCGATTCCTCTTCGGCGGCAGCAGATTAGCTGTAAGTGTGAACCAGGCCTTAAAGCCCCTTGATGTGTTTTTATGTTTTGAAAGCGGAATCTACTGGGGTGAAACAAGGAGACGGCAGGCTCATTAAATCGACCGGAAAATTCGGTTTCTTAAGGGGATTCAACCGCTATTTATTTGTACCCTTTTCCTCATAGATGGCGCAGAATTTTTCCGGAACAAACGACTTGCATGCTCGCAGCTGCGCATGCCGGTCGGGCGCTCGAGGTGGGCTCGGGCCACGGGCTGTTCGCCGCCGATCTCGAGCTAGATCTTCTTCGCTCTGCGTCCGCCGCTGCCGGAAGCGGCCAGCAGGCGGCGCGAGATACGAGCCAGTACATACGTAGGTTACAGTGGCTTACAAAACATAGAATAAGCTCTGATTTCCAAATTGAATTGAAATTCCATCCACGTTCGAAATTATCGAAAGCACAGGGTGCGGCGTTGCGGCCGTTTGAACCACCACAATTAACACGCAAACGTTGTTCTAAGAAAATTAAAAAAATAGGTTTTTTTAGAGCTTATTTTTAAGCTAGAAAGCAAAAAAGAATAAAGTCGGAGTTTTGCACTTCCTATCTCCTATATCGGCCTGCTCTCCGTCAGAATACTGGTTTGAAAACCCGCTCCCAGGATCTTGTTAGAGGCGGGGTTTATGCCTCACTTCCGGGAGCTTCCTGGCTCGTGACGACGACCATTCCCCGAAGTGAAGAACCCAGGGGTCCCGTGGATGTGGGAGAATTGGTAACGTAACGGACGGTTTAATTACATGGTTGCGATACAGTCGTCAAATCCGAGAGAACTCCTGAGCACACTCGCGCTCCGCCTTATATAGACCAGTGTCCAAAACCCTCGCCCCCAGCGATAAAAATGGGAAATAATAATCTCAAACGCAGGCTCTCGTGAAGAGAGGGGCTGCGCATAAAAAATATTTTTGCTTTTTACAGGATTCGTTGCATCGGAGTTTTTCTTGGAGCTTCGTGATTATGCATTTCAGACGTTCTTGCATTACCATATCTGCGAAGGTTTCTAAAAACGGAGTCTCGCAAAAAGCGCAGCCCCCCTACTGTGTCATGGCGTCGGCAAAAACAAACATGGCGGCGCCCATGGAGCAGAGCAGACACTTGTCTATAGGGGTCCGTTTTCTCCCTCACTCCCCGCCAGGGCAGCAAGTGCGCAGCAGCAACCCGCCGTCAAGTGCGTCGTAGCAAGGTCCGCCGCGTCGTAGCCAGCAGTGCGTCGTAGCCAAAGTTCTCCGCAGTTAGGCCAGGCCTCTCTCCCCTTCCGGAGCGCACCAAGCCGCACGCACGCACACACGTCCCGTTGACGTCACGGACTCGTTGAGACCTGTCTCCGCAGTTAGGTCCGGCCTCTCTCCCCTTCCGGAGCGCACCAAGCCGCACGCACGCACACACGTCCCGTTGACGTCACGGGCGCGTTGAGACCTGTCTCCGCAGGCGCAGACACGTAGGCGCCGGTTCCGTACTCGTCGGGACTCGTTTCGCGTAGGCCCCGTCCAGCAGGCGACGTTCCCGGACTGGTCATGACTCGTTTCCGCAGCGTTGAAACTCGGAAGAAGGTCGCCGAAGGTTCCATTCTTAACAATCTGTAGAGTAAAGCCCATCTATCCTGGGAAAAGTGGCGCCAATCATTTTTGTGGAAATGCTCGAGACACGTGCCGCGCGCCACTTCTGGGAAGAACTAAAGCCACTATACTTCGTCTCACCCTAGCATGGACTAACCAGGAAGGCTATGCTAGCGCGAGCGGCCAGCCTTGACTGCCTTGACTAGAGCACTTGCTGCACGAGCGCTCGTGCAGCCGCCGCGGCTTCTTTCAAAGCGACTAGCTCGCGCTTTTAGCACGCGCGGCTAACAATAGTCCGTACTAAGGTGAGACGAAGTATAAATGAGCTGCGCTTAGAGTATCGACACTCTGTTCCCCAACATTCTTGTGGGCGCCGACGTTTTGGTGCTTGGGCAGAGTAGACACAACTGCCGATCGTCATGATTCAAAAGTGCGACTTCCTGAGCATTAGATGCGGTATTAGGAAGCTCATATAATATTGCTTTGCTCTGTCGCGAACTGTTTAAACATTTGTGGAGGACAGAAAAGCGTTTCCTGTGATTTCAGGTAAATCTTCAGATAACTGGCAACCATGATTTTAAGCCACATAATGATCAAGTGTCGTTACTCTGAAGCGTGGACTATTTAGTGGCACAAGAACATGGCGTCTGAAATCTACCTCAGTGCTGCGCTGTTCTGCCATGATCTTCCCTAGTGCCACTAAATAAGCTACGCTTCAGAGTAACGATACTTGTCCATATTGTGGCTTAATATCATGGCTGCCAGTGATCTGAATATTTATCTGAAATCACAGGAAACGCTTTTACGTCCTCCACAAATGTTTAAACGCTTCGCGACAGAGCAAAGCAATATTACATGAGCTTCCTAACACCGAATGAAATGCCGAGGAAGCCGAACTTTTGAATCATGACGATCGGCAGTTGCATCTGCTCTATACAAGCACCAAGATGGCGGCGCCCACTGCAATATTGGGGAACAGAGTGCCGACCCTAAGCATAGCTCATTTAGTGCGAGGTCCACACTTCTGCGCGGCGAGTCAAAAGCAACAAGAAGCAACCGTTTCCCACCCGCGAACTGTACCAAGGAGTTCTCTGCCCAAGGAAGTAGCGCGGCTCTACTACTCGTTCACAATCGCGCACCAAGTGCACAGCAGCTCACAACATTGGCGACGGGTATGGCAAGAAAGGACACATTCTGTCTGTCTGCCTGTCAGCGAAAAAGAACTACTCAGATACAGAAATCCATGTCTCACCCCAGCTATCCTCGTAAATTTGCGGCAAGTGCAGACTAGAGTTCCTGTGCAGACTAAATTCCTCTGATAAAATTCACGCTTACAAGTACCGCAAACCATTATTGTGGAAACGCGCAAGACACGTGCAAGGAGCGGGTGCTTCGCTGCCATTCGCTTCCAAGGGCCGCTCATTTCAGTACTGCGCCAACAGCTGCTTCCAAGGGCCGCTCGAGACACGGACCTCGTGCACTGGCGCATTTGACGCCACTTGCAATACAAACGCAAACACATCGAAGGGCTTTAGTCCAGACTAGAGTCACTAAATAAGCTACGCTTAAAGAGTACCGCATTCCTTTTCTTTGGCGTTTTGCCGACAATACAGTCGCTCTATCCAACAATATTCTGGTTCGCTGGGGCATCATTGGACAGCGGCAGTCACGTGAGTCGCTGTCATCATCATCGCGTTTTTTCAACGCCACCATCTTGGGTCCAGCGATCCGCTGCCTGCTGCTGTTTTACTGTTTACTGCGAGCGCACGCTGAAGTCTATCGCTCAGCATACACTTTTTCCTTCTTACGTCGAGATACGAACAACACGCTTTGATTCGCTGCCACAGTTGCGGCTACGGCAGCTGGCGCAGGCGACGGCTAGAGCTCGGCTTGGCTCAGCTACAGTCGCTCCTCCATCTGCGCGCGGACCCAAGATGGCGGCGCCTGACGCGCTTCAGACGCGTAGTTTGGGAGTTTCGGTACTCTGAAAGCGTAGCTTTATTTAGTGACTCTAGTCCTTTTTATCTGTGTGGATCCACACAGATAAAAAGGAATCGGTGGCCAAATGCACTAAAGAAAAAAAAGTGGTGCTCGGACTGCAAGCGATTTGGCGATCCCGAACTGCGTATCTCGAGTGCGACATTCAAGCCAAGCGAACATGGTGTTATTTTGCGGCCAAGTTGAGGTGGACTCTCAGTGTTGCGGCGAAAAGATTTCCAGAGGACAAGGCGCAGTGGGACTTTATCGAAAGACGTCTCCAGAAATGGTGCATGTGAAGTGTTAGCGTATAATGATGTAACGGGCAGGCTGCTCATTGTCTAATAGGAAAACAGCCGACAGGTCGGCTGTCTGTATTTGTTCAAAAAAGCTTCCAAACAATCAATAAATTTGTTTAAAAAAAAAAAAAGATAGGTGGCCGAGTGGGTTAGAGCACACCAGCTCGGAGCACGTGGAGGGAAAGCTCGCGCTGTATAACCCACGGATCCTGGGTTCAATCCCCACCCCTGCCCGTTTCAATCTGGATGAGCATCGTACCGGCGTGCGGTCGTGTATCACTACTGCGTGATTCACGTTAAAGACCCCAGGCTATCGGTTGTACTGCACTGGCTGAATTGCTCGTCTACATCTGGGAAACAGGTCTCCCGTTGGGGCAGACTATGTTCTAGGCTGTATAAACATACACAAAAATCAATTTGTTTCCAGACAAATAAGGTAGCACCGATTCATTACATCGTGACATAGTAAGATCACTGTTGAAAGAGGTGTTCCGAACAGACAATAGCATAGTGAACTTCCGAGGTTATTTATGAAGACACTAAAGTTATTTAGAGGTTCATTTGATTTTGCCTAAAAATTAGAAAGGTGAAGAGAAACACAAAACAAAAAACGTACGCCTCACCTTTGGTAGAAACGTATTTTCTACCTTTTGATGGCCCGTTTTTTTCTTAGTAATCCGCAAAACGGGAAGTGTTAAATTTACGAAAGAAAAATTGTTTCGGGCGCCAAAACGCGAACCTCAAAATTCAATTTGCATCTCAGAGTAAGCACCTGTTTGTTGGTTAAGAAAATATATTGCAATAGTGCAAAATAATAGAAAGCATGCTTCTTTTTTTTTCTTATCCACTAGCCACCAAACAATGTCTACAGAAAATGAAAATATCAGAAATAATGTTTTATAATATAAATGTTGTTCAAAATAAGTATTTTAGCCTTCCTTGCAACTCATGCAACTATTTTTCTTTCCAAATACATATTAGTAGGGTGCCTTCATGTGCGCTTTGCTTAGGGTGGAGACACCTGGCCATTTCGTCCCACACTTTTATTTTTATTTTTTGTTTAGAAGCGCGTGAAAGAGCGTGTCCCGGCACGTGTTTCTGGAGCTGACTGTGCTATGGCGACATTTTGCTTTCGTCGATTTATTTGTATTTTACCCGTGAGCGCGTGCTGTCGGCATCGGGTACTACAAAGGGTGGCATCACCCTAAGCAGAAGGACATTGAGGCACCCTAGATATTAGGGTATCTCTGTTCAACCCTGCACGATCTTAGGGTGCTTACGAGCCACACTTGTAGCGTATGCAAGCCTTTGACCACGCGCGCTAACATAGCACACACAAAAAAATCTAATCAACAAAAGTCTCGCCTTCAGAGCCTTATCAGGCCTTTCGCTAGGAGTCTGCTGATGACTAGTTACACGTGCAACACGTGTAACTAGTCACATAACTGCTTGAAAGGAAAAGTATATTTTTCCTATCTTATGTTGTATATTTACTTCTAATTACTTATATAGAAGAGATGAGCGCGTGCAGTGCATGCACTTAGTAATGATTTTTTTAGAAAATCTTATTTTTTGGCTTGTGTAGATAATTTACGCATCGCGGGAAGATTAAACTCTGAAAATGGGACGCCAGCAGTTGGAATAGAGCGCGAAAATTTGAGAGGAGGACGTCAACTGGATCAAAAGAAAAAAACGAGAGAAGACATTTCTCTATGAGCGACGTCCACCTGAGCCTAATATTGTCAAAACAGGAACTTACGTTGTGGACACCTTTAGCATTTATTTAATTAAAAAAGAAGCTGTCAACAAAAAATGAAACTATAGTCTTTTTTTTTTTTGCTGCCAAGTGTATTTTACAGTTTCACTTACATAGATGTCACATGCGTCCACAACGTTAGTTCTATTTGGTTTGACGATATTAGACTTAGGTAAACGTCGGCTGACCCACTGCACAATGGCGGAACAACCGACATTCCGGAACGTGAGAATCTGAACCTTTGGGTGAGAATCAGAAATGCAGCGAGCGCAAGCTTGTTTATACCTTTGACTTGAGCTACCGCTGCACGAGTACTGTTGCAGCTCACGTGCTATCAAACACAAAGAGCTGACGCTTGTATCTATAATTGTGCAGAAATTCCACAGTTTGCAACAGAGGTCAAACTTTCGGAAAGGTCCATTGAGCTTGCCAGAAGCATTCTTCGTAGCTTGAGCGTTACATGTGACTCCTGTTTTATGTTCTCCACCCCAGTACACTGAAGGAATATTTCCTCCGGAGGTCCACTTCCGCTACCAAATAAGATGACATGATCAGGTAAGGAGAAGCTCAAAGATTATTCCTAGTGGAAGAGGGAAAAAACACAAATATGGTTGTTGTTTATTATGCCCTAGGTTCATAGAGCGACAATTAGAAATAACCAACACCAACAAGCCTCAAGCAAAGGACACAATCAATCTCCGCCCCTGCCCGTTTCGATCTGGATGAGCATCGTACCGGCGTGCGGTCGTGTATTACTACTCCGTGGAGCGCGTTAAAGACCCCACAGGCTAGCGGTTGCACTGCACTGGCTATATTTCTCGTCTACAGCTCAGAGACAAGTCGCTAGTTGAGGCAGACTAACTTCAGGCGGTATAAACATACACACGAACACAAATGATGCACGCACACAAATGTATCTTTGACTGCTTGCTGTCTCTCGGTGCTTTTGAAGTAAGCACGAGCGATTGTAAGCCTGCCAAAGATACATTCGCGTGCGTGATTCATTTCCTCGACGCGTGTCGGTGTTGGTTGTTTCTATTAGTCACTCTCGTTGGACTTGGGCATGAGCATAGCGATCTCGCAACTGCCCAGAGCGGCAGTACAAGCGGGGGCTTGCACCATTATTTTGAAGCATGCTCTATCATCATCATCATCGTAAACTTTAATATTTGAAAAGTGAAAGGACCTTGCGGTCCCTGGTCGGTGCCCTTAGTCCAGGGCTCCGTTGGCCGCCCAGACTCGGCGGGCTGGCTCAACCAGTTGCTGCTGGTCACCGAGTTTACTTCCGGATAGGCCCGCCTCCCAGGAGGAAAAGGTGAGGGAATCAAGGGAGATGATTCCCTTGCGGGGAGGGGGAGGGGGGGATTCTAAGATGGAGTGGTACACGCTGATACAACCTGTACCAGGAGCAGTACACCGTGGCCGCGGTAGGCAGCGGTAACGCTCTTCTAAAGGCCTATAAACAGTTGCGATTGAGAGCGTTTGGGTGTATTTGACTGTATGGCGGCTGCGAAAAACCAGTACATCCCTGCTTCGTATGTCCCGTGCCAAGATACTTTTTGAATTGAATTCCACGCTTCATACGAAGCATTGATGTGCAGTTAACTCGCTTCCGTTTCTTAACACAGCGCAGTCAAACGCGCTAAAGGCTGAACTCCATGTAGCGAATTATGCAACGAATAACTGACGAACGTCGCCCGACGGCACGCTTGCTTTGCGCGCGACGTAACAGACACTGTGCTGATTCCACGCGCAGAGAAAAAGCCGCCGGGCAAAATTCGTTGATTTTTCGCAGCATATTCGTCCCATGGAGATCAGCCTTAAAACGCAACTGTGTGTATGGGCATTTAAACAACCCATTATGCATGGTATTAATTCTTACCGTTCTTCAGAATCTGGTTTCGCTAGCACTTGCAGGAATCAATATTTTCCCCCTGTCATCAAGGAACACAACCGCTCTCACTGATGTAACACATAAAACCAAAATATTCGTTTGTAGGTAGGTAGGTATTTATTTGTGCTTGGAAGCACAGGCGACACAGAGATACACGTAGCCCGTACAATGAATGCCGGAGAGGCCCGTACAAGGGGTGATAATAATAATACAGTGAGATATAATGTGAGGCACTCATAATGTACAATGAGGCATCACAAAGGAGGGGTCTAAGTTGATCGCAGGTGTATGGAAGCTTCGCGACAAAGTTGCGGAACCTCGGGTCGGTCACTAATGGGCACGTTTCTTATTCTTTCTTGCAACGTTCAAAAAGTGCCGACCAGCGGAGCCACCAATTGTAATTCTGTTGTGTCTATCTTTATACAGCGGGAAGTTAGTCAGCTCTGAGGGTATCTGGTATCTTCGTGTGAGATGAAAGACAGTGCAGTATACCGCTGCTTGTCTGACGTCTTTAACGTGTATCACGCAATGGTGATACATGAGCACACGCCGGTACGACGCTCATCCAGATTGAAACGAACAGAGGCGGTGGATTGAATCCACGATCGGTGAGCTTTACAGCGCGAACTTTCGCTACACGTGCTATTGATCCACGAGCAACGAGACATCGCGGTCGAATTCGAGCTTGAGGGAAAAACAACAACAGCAATAGCAAGAAAATCTCCGGTTTGAGGCATTTAGTACTAGTGTCGCCATCTCGTTTAACAAGTTAGAAATAAAATTAACAGGGTGATTTTATTTACACAAATACGCAAATACAGCAATATTTTGCTGTCTCGTCATGGTCTTAAAATTAAGGTTAGAGGCACCCCTAGTACGTACGGCTAAGCGTTTTGTCACGTTTGTCTTCTAAATAATTGTATTTTCAAAAATGCTTCAAAACGCGTTCAAAACAGTCAAAACGGTCACATTTCAGGATTTTATTAAAATCTCCAGCGCTCTCAAGGAAAAATTCAAGGGCCGTACAACCTTCATTACGTCTTCATAAGTAACCTCCAAAAGAATGAATACTATCGTGCATTCCTGAAACTCAGGTTTGTGTAGCGAAATTTGCCCATTGAGTGACGAGCGGTTGAATCCCCTTAACCTATCGCGTACGACTTTGTGCAGCGTTGCCTCCAGATGGTGCATTTTTTTCGTAAAATTTGCAAAGAACGAACTTGACTTGAGGAAAAGTAAAGAAAGAAAAGGCTTAGCTCCTTTGGAAACGCAGCGACGGCACCGGTCTTCAAACAACACGGCGCCGTTTCGCACGGGAGACAAGAGATGGCGCAAGAGGTCGCGACGCCAACTGCCGCCAACGAACGAGCAGACGCCGCCGAGTGCCGGCGTGTTTAGCGAGACCAGGAACTGCAGTTCCCTGTTGTTACCGCGCCTGTTTTTGTTACTGCGACTGTCGCCGCCTGCGGAACGCGAGCCGCTTTTGAGTCGAAAGGATCGTCTGATAAAGTGCGCAGCTCTCGGCGCCGTATGCTCGTCCGTTGGCGGCGTTCGTTGCGCCATCTTCTTGTCTCCCGTGCGAAACGGCACCGTGTTGTTTGAAGACCGGTGGCGTCGCTGCGTTTCCATAGTAGCTAAGCATTTTTCTTTCTTTACTTTTTCCTCAGGTAAGTTCGTTCTTTGCAAATTTTACGAAAAAATGCACCATCAGGGGGCAACGCTGCACAAAGATCGTAGCGCGATAGGTTAAGAAACCGAATTTTCCAGTCGATTTAAAGAGCCTGCCGTCACCTTGTTTCACCCAGTAATTACCAAATACGCTAATGCACGAGTACGTGCCTCGTTGGACACTTGGAAGAAATGGCGGCGCAGCGCTAAAATGAGCGGCCTATGGAGTGGCCCCTTAAGAAAAATGCGGTGCGACTCTAGCTCGTGGTCTCGTGACAGGCCTTTTTTGTGTTCGCCAATAGTGGTTCTCGGTCCTCGTAGGAAACGCCATGTGTAATTTTTATCCAGGAAGCTTAGCTAACGGTTAAGGTATCTACACACAGTTGCGTTTGAGAGCGTTTGAGTGCGTTTGACGGCGTTGTGACTCTGCGAAACGGGGACCTCCCTGCTTCATATGTTGCGTACTAAGCTATTAACATTGTATTGTATTCCACGCATCCTACGAAAGCTGCAAGATGTGCCAGATTACTCGCTTTTGTTTATCGACAGAACGCAGTCAAACTCTCTCAAATGCAAATGTGCGCAAAATTCTTTACATATTTATGAGAGGAAGAGTTACAAGTCTATTTACAGGGGGAACTTCCGCCCTTAGTCATACTCCATAGCGTTCCAGCTGAAATAATAGTCAGTCGACTTCGTCTCTCACGTGGCACGCACCAGGACAAAGCTGCCTAACGGGGAACCAAGTCAACATCTATGACGCCCTCTCCCCATAAACAACATAGTATTTCAAGTAGCCTGGACGCCGCTGGTGTCGCTGGGAGCCCACTTTGCTGTAGGAGTTCATGTATAGGCTCCCTACGGGAGCTCAGAGTTGCTGCGCGTTCATCCCCGTAGCGCCGTCTTTCCTGACGTAGCGCCGCTTTTCCCAGGATAGAGTGTGTACTTGAATGCTGTGTCAATGCACCTGACAATACCACCTGTGGTTCTGGTCCTTCGAGTGAAGCATATGGTGAATGCACTAGGGAGGTTGATTCTTCAACCTGGTCCGCTTGACTATTAGAATGATGCGGGTCTTCCTTCGGGTTGTCCTCGAGCTGTTGCGTGCATGGCCACTGAAGAGGAGGTTTGGGGAGCAGCTCCGCCGCGGGATCTTCATCCGGGTATATACTGCACTTCTGACTCGGATTTTCATCCACGTGTGTATTCCACAGACAATCATCCATCGCACGGACCCTGTACAACACAGGACCAGTGAAGTTCGCGATGACAGCAGGTAGCCACTTTGGGCTTGTTAGATGGTTGCGAATCAAGACGGACTCTTGCGGCTCGAAACGCCGGACACCTTGTCTTCCTCGTTGCGCACGTTTTTCCCGCTTATGCACCATCTCCGCCTACAGATACGAGTGAAGTTGGTCGAGCGCAGTACGAATTCTTCTGCATCAACATTTCTGTGTCAGTTCTGTGGTCATGTCTCCACCACTCATCATGCGGCTGAGGGCTTGATTAACTTCTTGGATCATGCGCTCCGCCTGCTCATTGGATGATGGATGGTAAGGTGCCTCCTTGACATGCCGGATAGCGTTCTTCTCTATGAACTCCTCAAATGTTTGCGACAGAAAAGCAGTTCAATTGTTCGAGATCACTGTGCATGGGATACCGTGCGTTGCAATCAGCGCACCTAGCGTCTGGCATACTTTTGCCGAGGACATGGATCCTAGATGGATAACCTCCAGCCACTTCAAGAGCGCATCCACAGCCAGCAAAAAAACTTCGCCTTGAAAGGGTCCCGCAAAATATATTGCAGCGAGCGCAGCTGGCTAAGTAGGCAGCGCGCTCGTGGCCTAACGGTTATCGCGCGTGCCTTCCACGCAGAAAGCCCAGGGTTCGATCCCTGGGAGCGTCGTGTCTTTTATTTATTCTTCAAGTTAGATTTCTGGTAATTTCGAGAACCGTGTTGCTCGTTCTAGGTTAGAATGTTCTGCGCGCCGAATGTTCCAGGCAGAATGTTCCAGGCTCACGCGTGCACAAAAGAGGGCTCCGCTAACCAGCCGCAGTCAGTTTCGCCTCAGCGTTCGATCCTGCTACTTCGCCGCTTTCGACGCCCGCGACGCTCTGTTGTTATCTTTCTTTTCCTTTTATTTTTGGGCACAAGTTCGCCCCATTAATCGTTTCAGTTTTCTCAGTTATTCCTTTGTTTTGTCACTTCGTTATTCGTGACATTTTGGTGGAGGTGCGGGGTACCGCATTCCCCTACCGCGTACCCCTCCGAGGGCCCGCAGTGCAAGTCCGACGCCAAGCCCACGAAGAAGCGACGAAGGCACTACCGAGATCCGGTTCAGTCGTCGCACCCAAGGCCTACACCCGGAGTTCGGACCTCTGCCACCCAGGACCAAGCAGCCAACGAGGCCGACGATGGCCAACCAGTCGCCGACCCCGCCATCCTGCCGTCGTCTACCTGGCCGCCGCTCCCCGTACGCCGACTCCCTTCCACGGCGGGGTCCACGAGGATGTCGAAGACTGGATCAAGCACTACGAGCGTGTGGCGCGCCTCCCGAACCTCTACTTTTCGCTGGAGGGTACTGCAGAGGCATCCCAGATAGCACGCCAGAGCAATGCCCAACTTGGGCAAAGGTCTAGCAAATATAAGGGCCCAACTTTGGCGCAGTTAGGTTTTTGCATCATGGCACTCATCAGTGCCAAAGTACAGTGCCTAAATATAGCCTTAGTTGGGCGATCCTAGGGCATGCCAAAGTTTGGCTCTTCTCCGGTACGCCAGAGGAGTGCCAAAGTTGGTGCCATGCTTGAGCCTAACTGCCATAGTAAATCCTAATCTGGGAATTCGGGGCATGCCAAGGTTTGGCGTTTCTCTGGTCCGCCAGAAGAGCGCCAAAGTTGGTGCCATACTTGAGCCATAACTGCCATAGTAAATCCTAATCTGGGAATTTGGGGCATGCCATGGTTTGGCGTTTCTCTGGTCCGCCAGAGGAGCGCCAAAGTAGGTGCCATACTTCAGCCATAACTGCCAGAGCAACGCCTAATTTCGGTGTTTGGGACGTGCCAAAGTTTGGCTTTTCTCTGGTTCGCCACTGGAGTGCCGAAATAGTGCCATACTAGAGCCATAACTGCCATAGCAACGCCTAAATTTGGGTATTTTAGACATGCCAAAGTTTGGCTTTTCTCTGGTCCGCCACAGGAGTGCCAAAGTAGTGCCATACTTGAGCCATAACTGCCAGAGCAACGCCTAATTTGGGTATTTCAGAGATGCCAAAGTTTGGCGTTGCTCTGGTCTACCGAAGGACGCCAAAGTTGGTGCCATACTTCAGCCATAACTGCCATAGTAAATCCTAATCTGGGAATTCGGGGCATGCGAGGTTTGGTGTTTCTCTGGTCCGCCAGAGGAGCGCCAAAGTTGGGGCCATACTTCAGCCATAACTGCCAGATCAACGCCTAATGTTGGTATTTGGGACGATGCACAAAGTTTGGCTTTCTCTGGTCTGCACAGGAGTGCCGAAGTAGTGCCGAACGTCGTGCAAGTATTTGTACGTTGCATAACATTTGTTGTATATCCAATCACATATACGAACAAACAAAATTGTTTCGATCGCTTCCAGAAGTTTATTAAACCACTATCATTACACACAGTGTATCGTCGACATATTCACAAAGGTCACACTTCTCTGTAAAACGAAAAGCAAATTATAAAATATAATTAACACTGCCGCTCATGCCAAGCAAAACTCATCACACAAAAAACGCAGAGATTGAGAGGAAAGCAGGACTACTATCAGAAGCATGCTTGCAGTGTACTTACTAATAAAACAGCGATATCATGTAATCCTTGAAAGATGCATAATCAACTCAGGCACCCCACAAACACTCTCAGAAAGAAGGTTGAGCACATTCAACTGACGTCTCGTCATCGGCGAAGAGCAGTTTTTGTCAAAGCGTGTCCAACAAACACATCTAGGAATTCCACGAACTCCGGTGAAAGAAATGGCTGTAACAAAAATTGGCATGCACGTATTCCGGCCGTTTACGACGAGAAAACCACAGCCGCGTCTGCACGCACGAAAGCAACAGAACACTGAAAGCGCATTTCGAAAACCGGACCTACGTGACCCGCCTGTCTCTATAACTAGGCAAACGGCGACAACAACAGCCCCAGAATCCCATCAGCGTGACAGAGAGAGTCACGTGACAAATTTTCGTCAAATCGTTTTTGTCCTACGCGTCCTACGTAGAGTGGTCACGCGTTTCACTCCACGCTCATGATTTGCTTAAAGCGGCTGTTGCGCTCGCTGACAGCCACAGCAAGACACAAAAGCAGGTGGGGAGATTTGCAAAGGCGAGTCGAAGGGCATCAACAAAGCAGCTAAGCTCCCTCTGCATTCTCGACGCTTTAAAGTAAAAAAAAACAAAAAACGAAGCACTTTTATAAAAAGAAAGAAAAAATCTGCTGTACAGCCAAAGCTACAGAGAGGGAGTGTATGCCGACCTGATTCAACAGTACAGAAATAAGGACGGGGGAATCCCAGCCCTTCTCGGGAATGAAATGGAACGGAATGAGAAGGAAAAGGCCGCTTCTGTTGGTGACCTTGTCGCCTTGACTAGTCCTGTCAGCGTTCGGCTTCCATTGTGGGCCTCAGAAAGATAATCTCCTTTCTTGAGAGCGAAATAGAGGGGGCCTATGTTTTGCGGGCTTGTCGCCATCCGATAGGCCTCAATTATTCTTTCCCGAGTCCCGACTCGCACGCAGTTGCCTCCCATGGCTTTCGCGCCGGCGAAATTAGGGGCGCAGCCGGGATATTTTCTCCCGTGAATGACGATCGGGTGCTGAGAATCCGAAACATGCTCTTTCGGCGTCCATTTGATGTTCTCGAAGTCGGTCGTTGAGGCATCGCCCTGTTTGCGCAATGTACCTGGCCCCGCACGACAAGGGGATCGCGTACACTTCCTCCGCTTCCCCTCCTTCCCTCAAGATTTTCCTTTCCTGTACTCCCCACGGAGCAGGGCCGGCTTTGAGCTTGAGCCGAAAGGAAAATGTTGTTAAAGTTGAAAAGATTGTCGTATGTATCGTCGCCTTATGTGTTCTCCGCTTTCTAAATGTTTAAAAAGTACCAACACGCTCAAATAGTACAACTTCCGGAATTTCATTTTAATTCCCCAAAGTGTAATGCGGGAGCAGCGCCACGGAGCCCCGGTCGTTTCCGCTCTTTGTTATCGCTAGGATTTGACACTGCTCAGTCGCAATGTAAGACACGCACAGAGGCACGCTCGCTTTTGCAATGCGCCGCCTAATAATGACTATCTGTTGAGGAGACATGCGCACATCAGTCTCTCGCAGCGCTGGCTTGATCTCAGCACTTTCTGTAAAGGTGCATTCACACCGGGAACGTAAGCAGTCGCGCGATGCAATTAAAATCGCATCGCAAAAGAAATAAAATAAAAAATATTGGATGGTCACTTTGGCGTGTGCGATGGGCGGAGTCCAACGCCTTCGTTGGCGAGTTGCTTCTCAAAAACTCTCGCTCCGAACGCGTGTGATTCGCTCAGCCTCTCCCGACTAGATTGCATCGCAAAGGTCGGGTCAGCAAGCGACTGCTCAAATCGCGTCGCTTTTGCCCGCGATGGTCGCTTTTGCGATGAAAGTTATCGCGCGACTAGAATCGCATCGCCGGTGTAAACATGCGTAACATCAACCAGTCTCACGGCGTGTCCCGGATATTTGCGTGTGCAAAGCCTGGTCAACCGCGCCAAAACATTCAGCCCACCTTTGGACTGGAGAAATCAAGAAGCGCCCAAAATAAGATAAAGTGACCAGCCGAATGGCTTGACTTCTATTTAATTAAGATGAGACCACCCGCGTACGCCCGCGTATATCAAATACCTCATCAGCCGAACTCAAGGCACTAAGCCTGGTTCTGTAACTTGTTTGGCAACTTTGGCCCGTAGCTGCGAGATGACAGCGAACTATCGGGAAGCGAAGCCTAACTTTGGCACTTGTTTGGCGACTTTGGCCCGTAGCTGCCAGACGACAGCCGAACAATCCGGGAACTGAAGCCTAGCTTTGGCGCTAGTTTGCTTGCTTGGGCCCAAAAGATGCCAGATGTCCACCAGGCGCTACAAGGTAGTAAGCCCTATACTCTAGGCACATCTCGTGGCAATTTCGGCCCGAAGGCCGCAGATGACAACACGGAGACTATCAAAAAAGTGAAGCCCTCTTTGGCATAAGTTTGGCGACTTTGGCCCAAAATTGCCCAGATATCTGCCGAATTCTACTACGGGCAGTAAAAGCAACTCTGGCATTTGTTAAGGCGATTTAGACCCAGATGCCGAGATGACAGCCAAACTACCAGGTGGTGAAGCCTAAATTTGGCCTTGTTGGCAAATTAGAACAAAATACCCAGACTGTTGCCAAGGGAGGCCAGGTTTGGCTCTATGCTGGCTTCTTCAGACTTTCAATGCCCTAAACTCCCAAACAAAAGCCAAGTTTTGGCCCAGAAC